>PVJA010012839.1:0-19745 GCA_004027025.1 Myocastor coypus
TTCTCTTATATCCTGGGTCTTTATTGACCTTGAAGGGCTAGGGCCAAAATATTGGCTATCCTTATAGCCCTTTTTTTTCTCCAATTTTTGGTTTGTTAGCTTACATTCTTAACCCTCCAGCAGAAAAGCTTTGTGATACTATTACTCTATAACATAGGTACTTGAGCTTATCATCACTGGATTTCTGAATATCAAATATCTTTGACTTAGCTTGGAAATGATATTTTCTGACCATCATTGATATTCTAATAACTTTCCATACAATGTGGTATAAGCAGTTACACAATTTTGACACAGATATTTGGAAATTCATGGAAATACAAAATTGTAGCCTGTCAAGACTATGGTATTTGGCCCAGTCTCTTATTTTCAAATACTACTCTTGAGAGAGAGGATGACAGTAACTGAGTTTACACCAGGAGCAGTGCATATCAAAAAGACAAGAGTGACATGTATTCCAAACATAGTTTTAGCGTTACATTGTGCTATAATCAATATGCTGAACCTTTTGAAGGTTCTTGAGAACAATATCTGATTCATCCTGTGTACATAAGCGTATGGTTTTGCTACTGATATGTTTTCTCCTTTATCCTATTCACCCAAAAATCTGCTTGCTAGAGAAATCCAGAGTGATCAACATATTCTGTGAAACTTTAAATGTGTGAAAATACAGTAATGTGTGCATTGCAATTAATGTTGCACAAAATACCCCCCCCCATGCTGAACATACTAAGCTCATCTTCACTGCTCCTTCCTGGAAGGAGCACTGGAAGTCATCTTTTCACCAATGTATTTTGAGTGTGGTAAAAAGAAAATTAAAACAAACACGTGGAGTGCCACAAAAAAGAAAACATCCCCGTAAAATTGATGTGACGTGCTCTTCTCCACCTTGCTCACCCAATGTGTCACTATGACATCTCTGGAACTTCCTCAAATTCAGTGACTATGAAACATTTTGAATTGTTTCAATCTATCCAGTTTCTTGAAGAGCAGAAATAAAGACACTTAAGAAGTGCACCTTCCTGGACTGCTCCAGAAAGTGACCTGTGATAGGCGTGTTTGCAGTGAAGGTGGCCATATGGAGGAGAATTAACAGCAGTGTACTTTATTCTTTGGTAAGTTTTTAATATTTAGGGCAGGCCAAATAGCTCGACAGATTAAAGCACCTGCTTAGGCAAACACAGTGGCCTGAATTCCCTCACTAGGCTTGCCGTGCTAGACTCTCTCCCAGGGCACACTGAGAAGGTGATTGAGACTGGGCATGGTGGCTCATGCCTGTGATCCCAGCACTTGGGAGGTTGAACATAGGTAGGTCACTACAAGTCGAATATGTATAGTGAGACCTTGTAGATCCTTATCAAAATAAATAAATAAATAAACAAACAAATAAATAAATGTTTTAACATTTAGACATTAAATCACAACATCATAAGTTTTATTCCTCAAGTTTTGTGAAGATTATAAATAAGAATCAAAAAGAATATATTTGGCACATATTTCATGCAAAATAAAACACACTAGAAGGTTGAGAAAAATGACTCCATTGCAGTGGCTGCTGCTGCCTGATAAAGTTATCCTGATGTGGTAATATTTCATGATTTTCATAACAACTCTATATTGAGACACTATTATTATCTTCACCATAAAATATTCAAATTAAGGAGAAAGTTTTAAACTCTTCCAGTCTTACAGTGGTACTAGGAGCCTGTGATAGGATGGAACAGAGAAAGTCTAACTGGAGAGCTTTGCACTCAAGACCTCCTGTTATCACTGAGTCTGATATAGAGATTAGGAATTTAAATACTACTCAATGGTAGAATATTCTAATTTTAAATAAGCACGGAGACATTATTTTTAAGTATATAGGAAAACCGTACAAATTGTGGAGTGTTATTTTTGGATAATGAATTTTATTCCATAGAAGTAGAAGAAAGTTTGAATACAAGTGGATATATTATTAAATAACAATATAGTCAAAATCGTAATATGTATGACATAGATTATCACAGTGCATTCACACAGGTTTTGCACATAGTTATGCACACAAATCCATTAGGCAGTTTATTTTGGAAATGACTTTTTAAAAAGTAAGTATCCTGTCTACAGTTTTTCATGCTAATTTTTAGTATGACTAAAAATATTGCTTACTTGTTTAATTTGTTTTAATGTAAGACTACATTAAAAGCTACTGAAATCTTCTTAAGTCTGGGATGCAGCTGAGGGCTAAAGTGCTTACCTTCTATATTCAAGGCTTAGGGTTCAACAGGCCACACAGGAGATTAAGAAATGAACAAAAGGGGCTGGGAAGATAGCTTGGTGGTATAAACAGCTGGCTGGCAAGTGCAAAATGCAGGTTTGATCCCCACCGTGCCACATATCCTGCTGCAGTTCCAGCCACCGAAACTGGACATGGCGGTGCATGCCTGTAATCTCAGCAATGTAGAGGCTGACACGGTAGGATCACTAAAAGTCTGAGCTTGATAGTGTGACCCTACACCAAATTGGTTAATTAATTAATTAAAGAAAAGGAAATGAACAGGAAACAAAAGCAAGTAAGTAAATAATTACCCTTGAGGAAAACTTAAGTTGTTAGAGATACAGCTCAATGATAGAACACATGTGAATGTCTGACATCATGTGTTTGATTTCCGGCAGCACATAAAAAATGAAATTAAAATCATCCTTTGAAACTACAAAAAATTACAAATAATGAGTGATTTTTCAAACATTAATGTGAAAGTTTAGAAAGCAAAAGTTTCATAGAATGATATTTTAGAAATTCTAAGGTTTTTAGCACTTGTAAATAAAAAGAATATGTAACAGTTGAAAAAAATTTGTTTTTTGAAAGATTAACTTTTTTTTTAGTCCGTTCACTTTTCCTGCATAAGCAGATGTTTTTTTTTATATAGGTGTCAGTAGTGGAATATCTAAATTGTAGCAGCAGGAGAAATTGCTTCAGTTCTTCCTGCAATGTTGTGTGTGTGCGTGTGTATTTGTATGTGTATATGTTAGTATGTGCTTGAATCTTATAAACACACCATAAAAATAATGCCTGCAGAACTATGATCACTTAGTGTGTCACAATTTCTTGTGATACAGGATCAGAAATCAATTTGTTAAAATTGATCGCAAAACAAAATTAAACAATTCATTATACAATACCAATAATTAAATGACACAATGACAACTGTTTCAAAGTTTTTGTTATTTATATTTACTTTTATTTATGTATTTGATACAACTCATAGTAATTTTTTTTCTTTTGTTTTCAGCCTTCCCTGAGCTGAGATTACAGGCATGTGCCACTATGCCCAGACTGGGTCTCTGGCTCAACATACCCCTGGGGCAGGCTGGCACAGCAGGGATTGAACTTCAGTCCCTGCATCTGCCACAACAGGTGTTAGAATGCTGAGTTATCTTGAAGGTGTTTGAGCCTAGTTTTTGGCAAATTTTATTATCACTTGATGGCAATGAGGTGAAAATATGATAGTTAAAATATTTTATGTCATTCCTAAAACAAGAATAGAAACAATAGTTCTCATATTACTTATTTTTGTCATCATATCTATTGTGCAGATTTGTTAATGTCTGTTATCTGAGCACCTACATGGAAGACAACAGTACTGTAAAAAGTAACTGTGGCAGTAGCCTTCAGTAGTTGGAATTATAGACAAAAATAATGTAATTAATTTTGATATGAAGAAAGCTATGTTATATGAAGAAAATACGTAATTTCAAGTGAACAACCTGTTATATTTCACAAAACATTTTGTGAGGAGATATAAATGAATGAATAAATTATGTATACAACAATTAATATCATGTTCTGCATAATGAGTGCTTAATAGAGACTCTTTGCTAAGTGTCTACTGATGATAGTGTTTACTGAAATCCTAGTCTGCCACAGATTCATTATTATTATTATTTTTAATCTAGATAGTGTTGCTATGCAGTTTGGGCCAGACATGTGCTCACTTTTGTAGATCCAAGACTGGTCTTGAGTTCATAGTAATCCTCCTGTCTTCACCTCCTGACTGCTGGGATCACACGTGTGGGCCACCACTCAGGGTTCTGTACAAGTTCATTCTTTACTTAGCTCATTTTTTACAGAGATTATTAAAGTAAGTATGACAATGTCTTTTTGTTTACCAAGTCTCAGATGTTTGATACTCAGAAAGACAGTGAAGTTAAGCTCAAGTACCTATGTTGTAGAGTAATAATGTAACTAAGATTTTCTTCTGTAGTGTTAAGAATACAAGTTTACAGGCCAAAAATTGGAGATAAAGAAGGGTCACAAGGATTGTCAATATTTTGGCCTTAGCCCTTTAAGGTCAGTGAAGATTCAGGACATAAGAGAACCTGCACTGTAACATCCTATAACTCAGTGGTTTCCCAAATTTTCTGTTCAAGAAGATTATGGGGCTACAGAGGGAAGGGATTGAAGATATACAGTGTACCTAAGGAGAGTCACCTAGAGAGAAAACATTCTCTTGGGCTTTCACAGAAAGCAAATCGGTCAAGCAATGGCCATGATTCATCCAGACATCTCACACTGACAATAGTTCTACAAAGCACTACTCATGGATTCAAAGTAAATCATGAAGGGATTTGACTGACCTTGGGAGATGCAAAATGTACTACTAACATGTTTTGAAACTATCACATTGTTATTTCTTATTAAATGCAATAAAAACAGACAAAAGTGGGCATAGGTTCTTAATATATATATGTAGATATAGATATTGATATAGATATAGATAGATAGATAGATAGATAAATTGTATTTTATTTTATATCTAACTTATAGTTCAATTTAAAACATTTTTTGACTTGTTTAAAAACAAATTTAGTTTGTGGACCAAAATAGTGTACATTAGAACATCATTAACATCAAGGAACACCAATATAAAAAGATATGTTTTATCATGTTGAATTCCTAATGTCTTTTATTTTGTCTGTGTTTTATGTTTTTAAACTGAGATTTCATTATTTCTATTTTCTTATTGTTCTTCATTTTCTGTTGAAGCCTGTGCAGAAGATTATTAAACGAATTTGTCAAAGGACCAAGACATAAAATCAACAATAAAAATAAAAATCAGTAGATTTTACTTTTAGCAATTATGAAACCACTGAAAAAGAGTGCAGAAAAAAATTCTGTTCACAAGAGTTTAAAAAATAAATATATGACTCCACTTAAATGAGCAGGTGAAAGATCTCTCTAATAAAATTACAGAACAAGGGTGGAAGAAATTTAATAAAGTATTAGAAAATAGAATGAACATTCTTACTTACAAATTAATGGAACTAACAAAATAAGAAAATGCTTAGCCATACCACCAAAAGTGATCGATAAGATTAAAGTAATTAAAATACCAAAAAAATTGGGGTTATTAGAGGAAATGATAGGACATTTACATGGACATAGAAAAGACTCTGTAGCCGAAATATTTCTCACAAAAACAGAAAAGCTAGAGATATCACAGTGCCTGATATCAGGTTATAATACATGGATTTTGTGCTAAGCACACAACAGTACCGGCCCCAGAAGAATTATATAGAAAAATGGAGAAGACAAATACCTCTGTTCATTTCTGCAAAACACATGAATGTAGGAATTTATCTATTTCTTCAAGATTTTCTATCAGAATAAAAGTTTTGAACTTGTTTTTAAAACCTGATTTTAAGGTGAGTGTGTTATAACTTTTCATTTTCTTCTCTAATATTAATCTTATGTCTTTTTGGTAAGGTTGGCTAAAGTTTTATACATTTTGTCTTCTCTGCAATCAAATTCCTATATTCAATACATTGACTTTTTGTGTTGTTCTGTTAGGCCTTATTTAGTTTACTACTGCTCTGTTAATTATGTTTTATTAACTTCTTTTCACTGGTTTTGGGTTATTTGTTCTTGTTTTCCTGTATTGTTGAGATACAACAGTTGGTTATTTGTTTGGGATTGCTCTGCTTTTCTAGCATAAATACTCGTTAAATATACACTGTCTTAACAGAAATGCTTTCAGCCAGGAAGACAGCTCCGTGGTACAAGTGCTTGCCTAGCAAGTGCAAGGTCATGAGTTTGAACCCCGATCCCACCAAAAAATTAAATAAATAAATAAATAAATAATACAAACAAAAGGAATGTTCTCATTTCATCCAAAAGATATTGGAGAGCTTTGTATCCATTATTGCTTGGTCCTAGGCAATTTTAACTTAAGATTCAGTCTTTTGCGGTAACCCACATTTTATTTGAAACTGTACTTACCAACCAAACTGTATTTTCTGTCATTTCTCTGATTGAGTTCTAATTTCATTCCACCGTGATGTAATGCCTACCTGAAAGCTTATCTCTTGTATTTTTAATTTGTTTTTAGGAACTAAAATATGGCTTATTTCAGAAAATGTTTATTTGACTGCAGGCAACAATCCACATGTAGCTGTTGTTTGATGAAGCCCTGTAAATATCAGTGAGGTCCACTGGAACAGTTGTGCGATTTAACTCTGCTGTTCCTTTGTTGACTTGTTTGTCTGTTAGACCTATTTGTTTGCGTGAGTGGCACGGAAGTCTCCCACTATGAATGTGTAGTTAGGTGGATGCATCCTTAAGACCATGGAGTGTTTTCTTTTTGTAATTACGTGGCCACATGTTCAATGTGCCTATGTGTATAAACAACTGTTAGTTCTTTTGAAAGAATCGTTTTCTTTATTGAACATATAATATTTTTGTTCGTTTTTTCTTTAATATTTGCTTGCTATATACTTTGGAAGATGTAGATATCATTGATCCTATCTATTTTAGGACTCCAAATGTGTCTAGTGTCATTTTTTGCCCTTTAATTTTGAGTCTTTGTGAGTCTCTCTAAAAGGGGCATATGCCTCACAGACAGTATTTAGACTGGTTTAATTGCTGCAATTTAAACACTTTATCATCTGAATTTAATTGAATAATAGAACAATTTTCATCAAATGCTGAACTTAAAAGATATAAGCTAATTCCTCTCATTTTTCTGGAATTTTATTTATTTTATATTCTTTATTAATTTACTCTCTCAGAGATATTTTTGTAGGTTTTATGGTCATTGTCTTCTTTGTCTTCAAGATTCCCTTAAGTATTTTCTACAAAGTTGGCTTATTGTGGAAAGCCACTGGTTTTTCTTGAGCTTTTTTTTTTTTTTTTTAAATTTCAAATTACAGGTATTTATTGCTGGAATTTAGTAACTTCATTTAATTTTGCTTATACATTTTAGGATATCATTCTGTTTTAATTATTAGATTCCAAAAGTTTGAACCATTTGTAGGATACTGCTATATAATCATGTCATCATTACATATTTCTATCTCCTATCAGATTTGTAAATTTTTTCTCATATTTTAATACTCTGGGATTTGCACTGTGGCCATTAACAGGATTATTAGGTCGAACATACGTGGAGTTATCCCCAGTTATTGCATATAATTCTTTATCTTTTGCTCCAGTCAAATATGTAAGATTTATTATGATTATTTAAATATATTCTTCATTGTATTATTATGTTATGCTTCTCTAAAATTCTAGTTCCTGAGACTGTTTGCTATCAGTAAGTGCTGAATGTTGTGCAGTCCAGTAATGCCTTGGTTCACGCATCCTCCTACTCGTGAACAGCTCGGTTAATAGAAATATTCAGGAAAGTTTACTTACATTCCCAAACTCCACGCTGGTGATAAATGCAACTGTGGCCAACTTCCTTGCATGAATTCAAACATGTCCACCTTCCCAGGAATCATGGGAAACATTGTCTATGAACTTACATACTGCTGCACTTCTTTGAATCAGTTGAATAACTCACTGTGGGGTTCACTGATCTAATTTGGCAATTAATTTCTTTCAGTACTTGAAAAGCATCATTCCTTGCCAGCCTGGCCTTAGGAGTTGCTTTTGAGAAACTTGATGTTATTCTGATGGCACTGCCATTATACATATTTGGAGTCTCTTTCTTGGCAACTTGACTCAAATTTTATGGAAAGGTGCTTTTCTGATTGGTCTTACTTCAGGTCTAAATGTCTCCATTGCCTGGGTACTTAATGCCTTCTCCAGATTTGGGAAATTTTGTCTGTCAATTTCAGTTGAAAGTTTTTCTGTGTCATTAGTCCCTGTTTCCTCATCCTATTCCAGGACCCTCAAGGTCAATGAGTATAGAGTTTTATCTTCTGCACTGACCCACTAGATCCTGAATAATTATTGAATTTTTTTCTATTCATATATACTATGTGAATAGTCCAGTATATACAGTTTGTTTCAAGCTGTCATATTCTTTCCTTGTCATTCATTTCTCCTAACTCCAAAAATTTAACTGGGATGGGGTATATATATATATATATATATATATATATATATATATATATATGTAGCTCAGTGTTGTTTTCCAGTAATTGATTCATTGAACTGCTAATTTTCATTATCCTTAATCAAGATGATCATTTTAAGTATCATTTTTCTTTTAATTATTTGAAACTTCATTCAATTAAATATGTGTTAAGCTAGGGGGAGGTTATATATATATCAGGCATTTTTTTACATTGCTTTATGAAGACAACTTTACTTTGATGTTGGGGTTTGAGAATCACGTAGAATAGATAGCCCTGACACCACTGTTCAGAAGTCTTCTTAGCAAATGGCTTTTCCTGTATGGTGTGACCAGACTGTTTTCATGTTGTCTGGAAGTGCCCACTCAGTGTGGTAAAATTCTGGTTTGATTCCATAATCTAGATTTCAGAAAGCAACTGTTAATAATGCAAATGATTAAAAATGAAGGCATTTAACATGTAAGAAATTATTTAAAATGTTCTCTACTATTTTGATAACTCAGGTAAAGAAAGAGTAGCATGCAAAATATCATAAAAAGGACATAATAGTATTCAGATTAATACAAACATAGGCCAATAAAGGGAAACAAGTGCAGAACAAAGAAGTTATGATAATAAAAATAATAAAAAGAATAAACGAAGGGAATATGAATTGGTTTTTACAAAAAAGGGAGATTAATTACAATTAATGAACTATTAGCAAAACAAGATTAGGTAGAGTTATAACTTGTTACTCAACTTTTCAAAGACTTGTTTAAGGGTCAGCCCAATAGCCCAGTGGATTAAAGCACCTGCAAGCAGGTGCAGGGGCCACAGGCTGGATCCCCAGGTTTGCCATGCTGGCCCCATCCCTCGGGGTATGCTGAGACAGTAATTAAGACTGGGAATAGGGGCATGTGCGTGTGATTCTAAGTCTTAAGGGGCTGTAAACTGGTGGGTCGTTGTAAGTCCGGTCTAGGACTGAGACCCTGTACACACTGTAGACACTTCCTTAAAAATACCAAAAATTCAATTAAAAAATAAGTAAAAGAAAAAATAAAAGTAAAACTAGTTTAGCATGAGATTCAATGCATTTTGACCTGAATAGTCCTTTGTAGTATGTGCTGTTTGCTTTATATTAGCTGTGTAAACTAGAATTTTTTGATGTTAATTGCCTTATGATTTCCTATAAGTCATAGGATTGCACATTAGTTCTCTGGTGGTTGTGTGCACAATATTATATGGTCTTAGCTATAGTTTTCCATAGCCTGGCTGCTGAGGCATTTCTCCCTTCTTCAAAACATAAACAAAATTACTCTGTGTCAGAGTGAAAAGTCTCCTGTACCCAAGCAAATGCTTAGGAAGCGCACCTTCTTCTTCCCCAAGAAGATGGTGACAGTTGCATCTTTTTTTTTTTTTTCTAAGAATTTTTTATTGTATTTATTATTATTTTTTTCTTGTTTCAGAACCTTTGTTTGTTTATTCACTCATTTTCATGGCCGGTTCAACCCACCCTGAGGGCAGGGCTGGCGCAGCATGTGGTGCCGGGGATCAAACCGCGGTCCCTGAAGCCGCCCAAGCTTCCCCAAGCAGGCGCTTTAGACCACTGAGCCATCCCACTGGGCCCCCACTGAGCCATCCCACCGGGCCCCGACAGTTGCATCTTGATGATGTAGAAATGTAGGAGTTTCTTTTTTATCCAGACACATACCAAAGATAATGCTTAGCATGACTTCCCACTGTTTCCTAAACAGTGATCTCCAGACTGGCCGCGTTTCCTAAAGAGTAAATATCTACAACAATAAGAAATGTTAGAAATTAACACTTGGTAAAATTCAGGTCATCCTCTACTCATGCTTGCTCTGTTTGGTAGTAGAGCTATTCTTCCTGAGAGCATGCTGAGATTATTTATTTCAGTGTGCGTGTGTGTGTGTGTGTGTGTGTGTTTAGTTTCATACACTGTGCTCAGCATAATCCATATAACAATATTTCTGGCTTACAGGTTGGCTGGCTTGGTGAAGTTGTCTTCCAGCTATTTCCTGTTATTCTCTCTTTTTTGCTAATGTACTGAATGGTTAGGAAAATTATCCCAAGCAGCTTAGAAGCAGTAAGGTGTTTAGTTTGCCAGGATCCAAATCACAGTCAGAAAACATCATTTAAGATTGTGTATTGTTCATTCTCTGTGTTGGATATGGGTGGAGTTTATAGACAAGTCAGGGAAATAAAAATTTAAAAATATTTTTCCTGTTTTCTTAGCATATTTTCGTGCTTTCAGTCTTTATTCAATTGCATGAAATATAAAATGATATGGGAAAATTAGTGATGATTAATATCATTTTGAATACAGAGAAGGTCATTATGTATCGTATGTTTTATGATGAGCTGTAAGAGACTTATGGACTTCGATGGAGACCTGTCATGACCAAGCCAGGAAGAGTTTTATTATCCTGTAACTGTCTTGTAGAAATATGAGGTATGAGGTAAAGTTGAGTGATACATTTATTAAAGTTTCATAGGCAAGTAAAAGTTATTCTGGTAGATGTGTTTATATAATTAGTGTTCATAAAGTTTCAACTACACTTCAAAGTATTGCGGATTATGACAAAGAGCTACGGAAATAGTCAAGAAATATAAGGAACGGTATCAAGTGCAGAACAACAAGTGCAAGTATATAGTCCAGAACAGGAATGCGAAAGCAATAGATGCTTTGGAATGATTGTGAGAATAGAATTGGAGAGACATATATATGGAGGTTTTAAAAATATACAGTTTAAAATAAATTAAATATTTTTGAATACTTGTGGATAGAATATACATTGAATACTGCTCTTGAAATGATAGAATATAAAAGTACCTAATTGTTCATTGTATATGTTTGAAACATTTATCATTTTCCAACGTGCTCTGAATGAATTGTTTTAGGTGAGTTGTTATGTTTAAGATATTATGGAAATGAAAATTTGAGGCTTTGATGATCAAAAGTGTAGGAGTATCAAAAACTATAATATGTCTTAGATAATGTGACTAATATATCTTAGGTAAAAATATAATACATAAACTAGCTTTCTGCCTACCTCTCTGCCTGTCTGTCTGTCTATCTATCTATGTCTATCTATCTATCTATCTATCTATCTATCTATCTATCTGTCTATATATCTATCCTTTTTTTTTTTTCTTTGTGGTACTGGGGATGGAACTTGGGATCTTGCACATGCCAGACAGGCACTTATGCCACTGACCTATATCTCCAAACCAAGTATATCTTTTGAAAAGATATTGACAACTGTAATATAACATGCCTTTTGATTTTCTTTCATGTGTCCCTCGTGATCATAACATTATTCAATGACATTATTGATGGTTAACTACAAATTTTAATGAAAAAATAATACATCTTTTCTTTACATTTTAAAGATCATCAACTCAAAACAAATCTAATGTGACTTCCACTGCAGGTAAAAAGGAATTGGCCTTTTCATGATAGTATTGGATTGAAGAAGAAAAAATACCAAATGTCCAAGACTTATTGGAATTCTTGCTATTCACAGATGGTAAAATGTGAGAACTAAATTTGAAATTATTTTAATATCATAGCATGATCAGAAATAGAAAGAACTGGGAAAAACACAAACCTTAGATATTGCTTTGTGGGAAAAGATTCCCTTCTCCAAGTTTTAGATTACATAAAATGAAACTGATGGCCTACACAATAGCCTAGGAGTCACTACATTAATCTGTCCCAATGATGATTGTTTATCTGCCCCAAATGTTTTTTCTTTACGTGTCAATAGTAAAATTTATGAACTGTGGTTGAGATTACTTTCATTTTATGACTAAGCATCCTGTGATCCATAGAACAAAATGAAAATGTTTAGTTAACAGTCCTATGTGGAGATGTATGGCATAAAGTTATATTTTTGTCCTCATTATCACAGGATTGTGTATTAGGGAATTATCTTACCAAAATCCATCTGTAACCTCAGGACTCCCAGCCACGTAATGCTCTTTCCAAATAACTACTAAGCAGAAAAATGTAGTTACTCAAGGCATGCAAGTCTTATATGTTGTTGACAGGAGAGAAATTAGTACAATCATGTTGTGAAACTTTCTCTCCTCTCTACGCACTGCAAAACTAGCAGGGCCAGCGAGATAGCTCAGAAGACTAAGAACCTGCTTAGACAAGTGCAGGGACTCGGGCTCGCTCCCCAGAATCACATACCACCCCTACTCCGGCAGCATGCTGAGCTGGCAATTAAGACATGGCATGTTGGTGCACACCTGTAATCCCAGTGCTGGGGAAGCTAAAAACAAGATCACTATGAATCGAAGCTGTGTAGTGAGACCCTGTGCCAAATTTAAAATAAATAAATAAATAAATAAATAAATAAATAAATAAATAAATACCTACTCCACAATCTTGTGTGCAACAAATCACACATATTAAAATGTTTAAAGCATCATTAATCATAGCTATTTCTTGAAAACAATCTATTACTTGAATAATGAATACATGTAACAACTAAGTTTAAAAGTAACAGACTGGACATTGATAAATGCTCATAACTCCACTACTGAGAAGACTGTGGCAAGCAGGATTTCAAGATTTTGCTCAGTCCAGGTAACTTAGTGAGACCTTTTCCAATATGAAAAGCAAAAAATATGAATGGGGGTATCTCTCAGTGTGAAGGGCCTGTGCTCTTTACTGAGGACACTGTATGAGAGTACAACAGACAGAAGGTAGCTATAAAAGATCAACAAACCCCTGTGCACATGAGTTCCTTTCACCAGTTTGCTTGGTTTTATTGTTGGATGAAAAAGCAAATACTTTAAAGGGAAGACCAGATAACTCAGAGAACTAAAGCGCCTGTTTACCCAGACAGAGGGGTTGGGGGTTAGATCTTTGGCCTGCTGTGTCAACCCTACCTGTGGCATGTGCTGAGGTGGAGATTGAGAATGCATGTGGTGGCACGTGCCTATAATCTCAGACCTTGGAAAGCTGCAAATGAGAAGAACACTAGGAGGCTGATCTGAGTAGTGAGACCCTGTAGACCCTGTACTAAATATATAAGAAAAGAAAAAGAGAACAAGAAAATAACTGCTAATATTAAAGTTTTGGCGCCAGTGAGTTAAATCAGCAGTCTAAAGCACCTGTTTAGGCAAGCTTAGGCAGGCACAGGGGACCATGGTTCCATCTCAGGTACTACAGAGCTGCCTCCTCCCAATAATAATAATAATAATAATAATAATAATAATAATAATAATAATAATAATAATGTCTTTAAGTTATGAAACTGAATATTTCAATTTGTATTCTATTTAAAAGATTTATAATCCCACTGTTCTTTTAATACACATATATTCTTATGTAAACTTTACTATTTTTTCTTTTACAAAATAAGTATCACTTTTCTGTTTAGTTTTTTGCATTTAGTACAGGGAACACAGAGTGTACAGAGTCTAACTATATAGATCCAAGTCATAGCGATTTCCCTGTTTTCATCTTTCCAAGTGCTGGGATTACAAATGCACACCACTATGTCCAGGCTCAATCATGACCCCCCACCCCCGTGGGTGGGACCTGCACAGCAAGCCAGGGAAGGCACCTTGGCCATGGCATTCCACCTAAGAAGGTGCTTTAGTCATTCGAGCTATCAGGCCAATCCTGTACAAGATAATTATTACTATTGAAATTGATGAAAATAAGATCATGTGTTGTTCATGGTTTCTATTGATGAGCTACTACTCATGAAACCTTTGTTCATTCTCTGTGGCTGTTATACCTCCATTTGCAGTAAATTAAAATTCTCTGTGTCTGGGCTGTCATTGTGTTTCTGTTACACTGTGTAGGTCTATTTTCCTTCAGAGTACTTCTGTAAAGTATGCTGTTTTAATGTAAGTGTATTTCCTAAGCCTTGCTTTCTGGTATTTTATCATCACTACTTAACTTTATTTTAAATGTTCTAACCTTTTGGATTTTCAAACATATTTTATAAGCACTATGTCAACTGTCACACATACAAAAAAAAAACCAAAAATTTTTATTTTTATTTTGATGAACCCCTGGTCTAAATCATTAGTAGTAAACCTACAGTACATGTGTCACTGAACCTCCTTACAAGACAGAAAAGATAATGTGCTTCTAAACTAAAATCTCAATATTCAATTTTAATTGCCATTTTGGCATTTGAGATAAATAATTTGGTTTTGGGTTGAGTTTGGCCATGTGTATTGAAAGAGTTTACCATTATTGGTCTAAATCTTGTAATATTAACGATAATATAGTCGTAAAATCCATTATTGATTAACATTTTTAGTAATACTGTATTATTTTACATTTGGTATGTTTGGACAATTTAGATTTACTTGCATAATCTTCATACTATTTTTACTCTCAGTATAAATATGTGCTTGTTCATGATACCCAAATAATTTGTATATATTGAATTTAAACCAGTAATGTTACTAACTTCAATTTGAAAGTTTGCTTTCTACATACAAAATAATTTTTCATGTAAAAATAACTTTGTATAAGTACATTCACCATTGTTATTTACATTGCAGGACTAATAATTGCATAAATAATCAGTACTCTTAAATTATTAAATCTCTTATTAATAATATTCTTGTCATTTTTCAAAAGTAAAGAAATTCCTACTGTTAACTTTATTTTTTAAAGAGTACACAAAATAGTATCCAAACAAAAATTACAAGTGATAAAGAACTTCACTTAACAAACCACTATGAAGGGGCCAGAGAGATAGCTGCATGACACAAATGCCGGTGTGGCACTTGCAATGTCATGAGTTTGAACTCCATTGCTGAAGAAAAAAAAAAAAATTATGAATTTCACAGTATTAGTTATAATACATAGTGTTGTTTTACAACTAGCTGTTTGTGTTGCCAGATGAAACAAATTAAATATTAACTACTCCTTTCAATAGACAGCAAAAATCCACAGTACCCTTTTCCAAACCATCCCACTTATATACACAGATAAATCTCTTTCCCCCTTTCCTTCGCTTGTCCTTCTCCTCAACTGAGTAATTCCTTCCTTTGGGATAGGTTTATTCCCTTATCCCAGTATCTATTGTACAATTCAAGTTTTACTTTTTCTTTCATGTTCTCTCACTAAGGAGATGATACAATGCTTGTATGTGTGGGTCTGAATCATTTCTCTTAAGACTATTGTCTCTAGTTGCATCAATTTACCTATCAAAGACCTTAGTTCATCCTGTTTTATAGTTGAACAATACTCCGTTGTGTAAAGATAGCAAATCTCCTTTACCCATTCTTCAGTTCAAGAGTATCTGAATTAGTTTCCAGATTTAACCATCATAAATAGCAATTTTCTAAACATAGGTGCACATATATTGCTATGGTATGAGGTTTTCAGTTCTTTTTTCTTTTTAATTTTTATTTTTTATTTTTATTTTTTCTTGTTTCAGAACCTTTGTTTTGTTTTATTCACTCATTTTTATGGCTGGCTCAGCCCACCCCGAGGCAGGGCTGGCGCAGCATGTGGTGCCGGGGATCAAACCGCAGTCCCTGAAGCTGCCCAAGCTTTCCCAAGCAGGCGCTTTAGATCACTGAGCCATCCCGCCCGGCCCAAGGTTTTCAGTTCTTCTGGAAAAATACCTAGGAGAGGAATAGCTAGATGGAAAGGGACCTTCAATCCTAGCTTTTTCAGGAATCTCCAGACTAATTTCCGTAGTGGTTGCATGAGTCTGGAAAACCCAACAGTGGAGAGGGGTTTCTTTTTCCCCACAACCTCTCCAGCACTGATTATTTTCTAGCTTCTTGATGTCAGACATTATTTCTGTCATGAGATGAAATCTCATTGTTGTTTTAACTTGCATTTCTAAAACAACCAATGATGTTGAACATTTTTTTCATATTTTTATTTGACATTTGTATTTTTCATCTAAAAGGCATATATTTATCTTAGATGCCCATTTTTCAATTGGCTCTTTAAATATGGAAGTGCTTATTTTTTAAGAATTCTTCATGTGTTCTGGAGAAAGAGCACTTGTTCAAGGAAAAGTAGGCTATGATTTCTCCCCAGTCTATGACTGCTTTTGCTCTGCTGGAGATTTCTTTTGAAAAGTGACACTTTTCAAGAGCGTGTGATCCAAGTTGTTGATTCTTTGAATTTTTTTCTGTGCAGCTTGGTTTTTGTTTATCAACTCTCTTCCTATGCCTTTGCCTTTAACATTTCTACCTACATTTTCTACAGAAGATTTAGTGTTTCTGTATTTATTTATTTATTTATTTATTTATTTATTTACGTATTTATTTATTTATTTATTTATTTTCTTGTTTCAGAACCTTTGCTTGTTTATTCACTCATTTTTTATGGCCGGCTCAGCCCGCCTGGAGGGCAGGGCTGGCGCAGCATGTGGTGCCGGGGATCGAACCATGGTCCCTGAAGCCGCCCAAGCTTTCCCAAGCAGGCGCTTTAGACCACTGAGCCATACTGCCGGGCCCCTAGTGTTTCTGTATTACTATTGTATCTTTTCCCCATTCTGGCTGCATAGTGGTAGGCATGGGTCTAGTTTTAGCCCTTGGCATATCTTCTTTTATTAAAGAAGTTATGGTTTTTTTCATAAGCATGTGTGACCACTTTATCAAACAAAAATTAGCTTTTATTTGTTGTTGTATCTGAATTTTCTAATCTGTTCCACCAATCCTTACATAGGTCTTTATGCCAATACCATGCTGATTTTTATCACGGTAGCTTTATCTTATAATTTCAGGTCAGGCATTATGATATCTCCAGGCTTTTCTTTGTTTCCTAGCATTGCTTTTGATATTCTTGGTCTGTTATGGTTCCAGAAGCATTTTAGGAATATTTTCTCTTGTTCTTTGAGTTATAACAATTTTTTTAATCAGAAATACCCTGAATATATATAACAATGTGGAAGTATGACCATTTCAACCATTATGGTTTTTCCTATCCAGAACCAAGAAATACCTTTTATTTTCTGGAATCCTCTTCAATCTCTTTTCTTAGAGTACCATATTTTTCACTGCATAAATATTTTACTTCCTTTGTGAGATTAATTCCAAAGTACTTTATTTGGGGGGGAATGGTATTGTGAAAGGCATGATTTCCCTAATTTCTCTTGCAGTGCCTTTGTTGTTTGTGTACAGAAATGTTACTGATTTTTGAGTGTTGACCTGATGTTCTGCTACATTACTCAATTTGGTTATTAAATCTGCCAAACTCTTGGTGGATTTTTGTGGCCCTTCATGTAGAGTGTTGTGTCATCTGTAAATAATGATAATTTGCCTCTTTTCCAATCCTTATTCCATTTATCCCCCTGTCTTATCTAATTGCTCAGGTTAACATTTCCAGAACCTCATTGAATAGGACTGGAGACAGTGGACACTCTTGAATTTTTCCTGATTCTAAAGTGAAAGCTTTCAGTTTTTGCCTATCTAGTATGATGTTTACTGTTGGCATCTCATAGATGGCTTTTATCAGATTGAGATATAGACTATCTATTCCAGTTTTTCGTATGGCTTTTATTTTTAATTACATTTAGGCATTGTCAACAACTTTTTTGTGTGTATTGAGATAACATTTTTTTTTTGTTCTTGGCTCTATTACATTTACATGGATTTGCATGTGGTACACAAAATGACTAAATGATTCATCTATATTCTTGGTCTGAACCTGCTCAGTTGTGACATATAATCTCTTTGAGTATTGGGTGTATCATGTTTGCTCTTATTTTATTTATTTATTTGAAAAAAAAGTTCTCACCATTCAGAGCAGAGTTGTGGTGATCCTCCCATCTCAGCCTTCTGACACATGGGATTACAGGTGTGAATCACCATGTCCAGTTCCTGGGCTGTCACAGTGCACCTGGAGTTCCAATGTCAGTATGTCATACAGTACTGGTGATCAAACTCAAGTTTTTGTGCTTTCCAGCAAGCTCTTAGACTTCCTGAGCTATCTCCCTAGCCCTGCTAGTACTATATTAAGTATTTTTGCATCTATATGCACTAGAGAAATTTACTTATAGTTTTCTTTTTTTAGTTGGACTTTTCTCTGGTTTGGAATCAGAATAATATTTGCCTCCAGGAATGAATTTGGGAGAATTTCTTCCCTTTAAATTATATTGAAAAGTTTGAGAAAAGTTAGCATTAAATTTTCTCTAAATTTCTTATAGTATTCAACTGTGAATCCATTGGGACCTGGGCTTTTCTTTGTTGGGAAGTTCTTTAGCAAAATTTTCAAGTTGGCTTTGCTTTGTTAGATTATTCAGAATTTGTCTTCTTCATGTAGTTTTGGCTTTTCAAAAGTATGTAAGAAATTGTCCATTTTCTCTGTTTTATATCCTGTGAGAGTACAGATTTTGGAAAGAAATATTGATAATCTTCTGACGTTTTTATTTCTTGTTGCATGAATTTTGATTTTTATCTTTCCTTTTAAAATTGGGAAGGCTAGGAGTTTATCAATTTTGTTTATTCTTTTACAGAACCATCTGTTGATTTCATTATTCTTTGTATTTTTTTCATCTTTGTTGAATTAATATCTGCTCTAATATTTATAATTTCCTACCTTCTTTGGGCTTGACTTACTCTTCTTTTTCTGGGACTTTAAGGTGGAGCATAATATCCTTTATTTGAGATTGTTGTGTTGTGTTTGCCTAATGTGCAAATGTACTGCTACAAATTTTCCTGTTAAGTCAGCTTTCAGGGGCTAGAGAGATAGCTCAGTGGAATAAGTACTTACCTGGCCTGAGCTCAATCCATGGGTCCAGAAAAAAAAAAAAAAAAAAGACCACCTTCATTTTATCCCACAGGTTCCAGTAAGTTGTATCTGCATTTTTGTTTGAACATAAGCATTTTCCAATTTCTTTCTTTCTTTTTTCCTTTTGTTGGCTGGCTCAGCCCACCCTGAGGATAGGGCCGGCATAGCATGTGGTCTCAAGGATCAAACCATGGTCCCCTGTGTCTACCTGAGCTTCCCTAAGTAGATGATTTACACAGCTGAGCTATCTTGCTGGCCCCAGTTTCTTATTTAAAATTTTCTGTGACCCTCTGGTTAAGAAGTTGTTATGCAGTTTTCATGAGATTATGGTGGTTTGGTGGTTTCCCTTGTAAATAATTTTCAGTTTCATTGCACTGTGCTCAGATAGCATGCATGAGATTATTTCAATTCCTTTCCATTTACCTAAGCATTTTCTGTGTTCCAGTATGTGGTTTATTTTGGAGAATATCCCATGTATATCTGAGAAATCTATATTGTATTGTTGCAGGGTAAAATACTCTGTAAAGATCTACTAAGTTCATTTCTTTTCAAGTGTGGTTTAGTTCTGTTAGGTCTTTGTTGATTTTCTTTTTTGCCTAGTTGTTCTGCGTCTTTGTGACAGTAGCATATTAAAGTCCACCACTACAATTGTAACAATTGTATTATTGCT
>PVJA010012839.1:19845-51027 GCA_004027025.1 Myocastor coypus
TTTTTTTTTTTTTTTTTTTTTTTTTTTTTTTTTTTTTTTTTTTTTTTTTTTTTTTTTTTTTTTTTTTTTTTTTTTTTTTTTTTTTTTTTTTTTTTTTTTTTTTTTTTTTTTTTTTTTTTTTTTTTTTTTTTTTTTTTTTTTTTTTTTTTTTTTTTTTTTTTTTTTTTTTTTTTTTGAGACAGGGTCTCATTATGCAGTTCAGGCTGGCCTTGAGCTCACTTTTGTAGCCCAGGCTGGTCTCGAACTCGCACCGATCCTCCTGCCTCAGCCTCCCAAGTGCTGGGATTACAGGCATGTGCCACCACCCCCGGCACTGATTTTGTTTTTATTCATATGAAAAGTGGGAAGTGTCTATAGGGTGTTCAGAGTCTCACTACTAGATCAGACTTGTAGTGGCCTACCTGTTTACAGACTCCCAAGAGCTAGGATTACAGATGCACACCACCATGCGCAGTCTCAATTGCCATCAATGCAAGTCCTGGGGAGTGGGGCCTGCACAGTAGGCTTGTTATCTGGCCATCCCCATCTTTCTTTTCTTCTTAGTTAAAATATTTATGAATTCTTTCAATAAATCTGTCTCTTATGTACTTAAACATATATAAAATATTTCCCACTGGGTGAGAAGTCTCAGATACTAAAATTGATTAGCATGAATTGTCATTATTCATTATTCATAACTACAGAGCAAAGTTTTTTTTTTTCCAATTTATTTTCTAAAAGTCGCAAGAAGAATATTCAGGGTAATTTTTCCCCTATAACTCTATTCTAAAACCATAAAATAGTATTTTACCTTATTGTATCTTTTTTATGCTTTACATATTCTAAGACTCATGGTACCTACCATTTTGTGTCTCCTTTGTTGCATGATACCTTCCTAAGATTCATCAGAATGGTAGCTGAAATATTTGACTATATTCACTCTAGGAAGGACAACTTTATCTGTATTATCCTTTCTAGAATTACATAGTTAATTATACGTTGTTGTTATCTTTACTAATCCTACCATTGGGGTTTGGTTTGGTTTGGTTTGACTTCACTTCCCAGCAGGAATAGAGGGTAACCATAATGTGACTACAAAGAAACTCAATTGATCCGACAGAAAACTTAATGTGCTGTATTTCAAAAGTAATGATAAGCAAAATATATTGAAGCCAGAGTTCGAAAAAGCCATAAAACTAACAATTTTTGTTAGTTTTATAACAATTTTATTAGTTTTATAACAATAAAAAAACATCCTTTAATTGTATCATTTGTTTAGTGCAAAGGTAATTTGACTCTTGGAGATTTATCAGATTTTTTTTTTTTTTCTGTGGATAAATCTGCAGCAGCACATATAGACTTTTAACTATCACAAACAAACACATTGTCTGGATAATTGCTTGAAGCTACCCTTACATATAATTAAAAAATATTAGCAGTGTTTATTAGCAGTAATTTTTCACAACAAGAGTTAACTTTCCAAAATTCTTTTTTCTAACTCATTGAAACACTACAAATTAATAAAATAATAAGAAGATAAGAGTTACTTTTCCTTCTAGTAAACTAATTAGAAAATACGGCTCTCTTATAATCTGCACCATTTAAGTACTATCCAATCATTCACTTCAGCTAAATTGTAACCAGACTGCTTCCAAGCTTTCTGCCTTGCTGAAAAATGTTTAACTTTAACTCTAAAAATGCTTAGTGAGAAATTTTTTTGGGTTCTTTTGTTTATTGGTGATACAAAACTTTTTTCAGACATAGAGAGGAGATGACCTCTAGATAATAAATATTTGCAATAAGTACAATGTAATAACCAAATGAATATGTTTATTCATGCCCCTAAATAGAAGAAACCAATTTCTGGTATATAGCATCTTGCTAAGGGAAATATCTATCTCTTTCTCTAAGTTAGATAAAGATATATGTTGGTTCTACATAACATACTTTTGAATAACATTTTACTGAGACAGATATCTATGAATTTGTGTGTTTTGCTTAGCTTTTTAAAAAGGATTTTAAGTCGCAGGGATAGTCTCTGATAAACCCCTGAAATCTTTCTGCAGAGTAGAGTGTTATAAATCCTTCATAACCTTGATAGTATTCCGAGAGCATATGGTGATAGCAAAGGAGGGAAACAGGGTTCAAGAAGTATCTTGAAAATGGCCTAATTTGATGTAAAATATTGCAGAAGCAGAAATGATCTCACTCCATTGAAGGTATGCACAGTAGAGGTAGCAACTGAACTAAAGGCAACATAGGTAAGGAAACCATTCATTCATTAATACGCATTTGTATGAACTTTTTCTCATCATAGTTGTTCAACTCATGTCACAAACTCTTCACCAAGAACGTAAGACATCATTTTACAATATTTAATGTAATATATGGATATATTCATATAGAACCTGTTTGGTGCTGAAATTATGGTTGATAAATTTGTAATTTAATAATAGCTTTAGTTCATATACATTTTGTCACCCAAAAGTTTATATATTAAATTTTGCTTCCAAGTAAGGCTGTCTAACACCGGTAGAATCATTAGGAAGTGGGATCTTGTATTGGAGAATTAGATCATGAAAGTGCTCAACCATGGCTGGATTAATGCTAGTCTGTATGGGTGGATCTAGCCACATAAGTCTGAAGTCATTCTCAGGAGAGTGGATTGTCATACACAAGTGGACATGTTGATGGCCCTCAAGTCTGTTACTCTGCATGGGATTCATGTCCCTGGTATTCTTTGGGTTTCTCTGTGCTGTGTTGTAGTACAGCCAAGTGTCCTGAGAAGACCTCTAGCACCATGATCTTTGGACCTCACAACTCCCTGAAATATTAGCCCAATGAGCCTGTTTACACATAAAATTACCAACCCTAATTATTTTATTATAACAATGTAAAACAAAGTCAGGCAATACATCAGGTAGGAACTTAATAATATAATACGTATATACTGTATAATTCTTTACCTAGCATTCAATAAAATATTCTCCCTATAAAGATGATTTATAGCTATTCATAAAATATAGTCATCTTCCTATAAGGGGTATTTTGTTGAATCCTTTATGCAACTGTTGAGCTGTTTCTTCAATATTGTACTGAAAAGAGAAAACACTGCAACCATACAGCAGTGCATATTACAGTAATTTATGATACATATTTATATGAAAAACTACATTAAATGAATGTCAAACACTAAAGTTGTTGAGACAGACACAGCTATAAAAAAGCTATAGAAACATTAAAATGCAAAAAAGAAGTGTGCTCAAACATACATAACTTCTCAGAAAAAAATAACTAAATATAATTACATATTCATGACTACATAAGCATATAAAAATATTGAAAATGTGATTATGCAATTGTTATTTTACTATGTCAATGTATTTATTTTAAGCTAAAATTTGAATTCTGTAGAACAGAAGTGAATTTCATAGCCACTATCCTAAATTAACTGCATGCCACAATTTTAGGGTTACCAATTATTATATATTAAATGTTAATTCAATATTTAGACAATAATATTAAATGTGATACAGTGAGAAAGAAATTGGTATGAAACCAAATAGGCATTACACAAAACTTTATCATTTAAATTGTATTTTGTTTTGATATAAAAATCTATACTAGAAATTTTCAGCAGCAACTCAGAGGCAACATACATACAAACTCACTTACTGCGAACCATATGACTCCTTTACTCCCTGCATACATAATAGCCTTCCCCACTTTGTAAACATAATCATTAATCAGCATGCGTCTCCTCAAAATTACCTGTTTACACTGGTGGCTATCGAGCTACAGAGCACACATTCCATTAAGGTGACCCTAACTTCTTATAGCTGAAGAAGAAAAATCAGTGTGAGATGGCACAGGAGGGAACTGATGAATGCTAGTCTAGACACCCTGGGAACAGGAGCGTTGGGATGCTACTTATTAGATAGACCCCATGACATCAATAATGACTCTAAAAATAGCCCTGACCTATATGGAGCTTTGTCTTTCCAAAGGTGACATGAATACATTAGACAAAGAACGGATTACTTCACATTTGATTAACAACACAGACATATCTTGAAAAATTAAGCTCTTCTTATCTGTTGTTTTTCTTCAGTTCTCTATTCTCTCAGCATTCCAATGCATGCTAATATGTCAGATCTAAGACTCAAAGAAAAATATATGGCCATTGAAATTTAGAGAGATAAATATTTATATACTTGCAGAACATCCTAGATTCTGCAGTTGACTTTGCTTAGAACAAGGGGTAATTACAAGAATGAGATGCACTATAGAAGAGAGATCTGGAAAGTTTCAAGATTGCAGGGAGCTGATTCATTGTAGAGCTATTTTCTTCTCTCTCTCTCTCTTTTTTTTTTCACTTTAATCTCCCTTTGGTCAGACACGTGCTTTTAGTCTCCTTCCACTCCATATGTTTCTGTTGTCCATTTCCCATGTTACAGATAGGTGGGCCTCAGGCATCTCTTCCTTAAAAGTAGTATGGATAACACTGCTCTTCTAAAAGGAAAGATTGGGCATGTTTACTGTACATTAGAAAGGAAAGTAAGTTAAGGAATAATGAAGGAAAATATAATGAGTATATTACAAAAATTGGTGCAAAGAAATAAAAAGATTGCCATAATCTTTTACCTGATAGCATCAAGAAATTTACATGAATATTTAAAATTAAGGATATCAAAGATAAAGCAGTCACTGACACAAAGGGGATACATAAAATTTTAAATGAGTGTGGAACTTAAAAGAAAAACGCAGGCAAAAGCTAAATTAAAAATACTACTTCTTAGAATAAATGAAGCATTCTTATTTCCAAATGAGTAAAAGAGAACTAACTGTAGTTTCTGAAAGCTAAAGTTAAAAGGCTAAGCATATGGAGGATTTCATGTGAAAAGATGTAGAAAGCAGAATAGATTTATATCATATATTATGAAATCTTATCCAAATCATGTCACAAGGTAAAGGCTGATGGTTTCATTGGCAATGTTTCAACTCACACACAATATCTGTGATTTCTCTCTTTCTCTCCCTTTCTCTCTCTCTCTCTGTATATGTATATGTATATATGAATATATAGCATATAAATCAATATAAGTGATACATACGAAACCATATGACAACAACACTTTCTTAAGCAGAAACAAGAGGTGAAACAGACCAAAAAAATGAAGATAAGAGATTCAAATTAATCTCATACATTTAAACAAGAATCAGTTGGATAAACTCAAAGGATAATTTAAAAAAACCTGAAAGTGTAATGGATATAATGAAAATGATATGAATCTAATCAAGATGAGGATCAAGAAGCTATATGTATGTATATGTACACAGATGTAAGTATATTCACACAAAAGTATGTAGGAGGGTATACACTATAACTATCATAAAATAAAAATAAATATCATAAAGTAGATGATACACATTTACTTAAGTCATTGTAATTTAAATAATTATTTCAAAAATAAGTTACAGTCTCAATTTTTTTCAGTCTTAAAGAATACAAAATAGGGCCGGGGATGTAGCTCAGTGGCGCAGCACCTGCCTAGCAAGCGCAAGGCCCAGAGTTCGATTCCCGGTACCAAAAAGCAAAATAGTAAAAAGACCAAAAAAAAGTCCCTTTGCAAAAAAAAAAAAAAAAAAACAAAAAGAATGCAAAATAGTGGAACTGATAAGATAATTCAGAGGACTAAAGAGCCTGCTTATTAACTTGCCCTTGACCACCCAGCAGAAAAGTTTACACATGATGCATAAAATTTAAAGGTAGTGTAGTATGCTGAGCTGTAAAAAGGCCCAAATCAACAGCTTCCACCATTTCCAGTTTCACCAGTAGCACACTACAATTATGGAACATTTCACTATGTATACAACTACCTTCTCTCAGATCAAAGAGAAGAAATCTGTTGTAGCAATAACCCTTAGAAAATTTACCATGTGTATACCCTGTGCCCTGTATAACTATAAAGAGTACAATGATATGCGTTGTATCAATATTGGGAATGTTCTACTAACATGATTTGAAACTGTCACATTGTAATTGTTTATTAAAAGTAATAAAAGAAATAAAATAATAAAAAGAGTCTGCTTAGGCAAGCTTAGGCAAAAGTGGGGACCGTGGTTCTATCCTTGGTATCAGATGCTGAACCAGCCCTGCCCCCAGTACAGGCTGAGCCTGCCAGAGTCCAGGTGTAGTGGCATACACCTGTAATCTCATCCCTGGGGAGGCAGCTTAAAATAGGGGAATCACTATGAGTTTGTGAAGATACCCTGTAACAATAAAATATTTTTTTGAAAAAGAAAAAAAAAAGAACTAACACAAAATAGTGATAGAAAAAGAAAATATTAGGAACGATACAAGATTTCATTGATCTATCACAAATTTAAACCAGAGCCAAAGGCCAGCCAAATAGCTCAGCAGGCTGAAGTGCCTGCTTAGGCAGAGTACAATGGCTGGGGATCCATGCACTGTGTGCGATACTGGCCCCATCCCCTGGGCATGCTGAGAGGGCTACTGAGACTGGGCATGGTAGCACACGCCTATAATCCCAGCACTTGGTAGCCTGCAAACAGGAGAATCACTATCAGTTCCATCTATGTAGTTAGACACCATGTGGAACCTGTAATTTAAAAAAAAAGTGTGGTAACACACATCTGTAATTCCAGGAGCACTGAAGAGGCTGCAAATAATTCCAGCAACATTCAGGAGGCTGCAAGTTTGATGCCAGCCTGGAGTCCAAGGCCAACTTGAACTGCGTAGTGAAACTCTGTCTCAAAAAGAAAAGATGGGGCTGGCAGGATGGTGCACTGGTCTAAAGTACCTGCTTAGGAAAGCTTAGGTGGTGGCAGGGATCACGGTTCAGTCCCCAGCACCACATGTTGAGCCAGCCCCACCCCCAGGGCAGGCTGAGCCAGCCATAAATAAATAAATAAATAAATAAATAAATAAATAAATAAATACATAGATACATACATACAAACATACATACATAAATACATAAATACATAAATAAATATTTTTTAAAACCAAAAACAAAAAGGGAAAATAATAAATAAAATAAAATAAAACAATTTTTTCAAAAGTTTCCTATGCCACTTTTATTTGAAACACAAGTATTTCCTTTCTTTCTTTTTTTTTTTTTTTTTTTGTTAATTTCTTTATTTATTTTCTTGTTTCAGAACCTTTATTTGTTTATTCACTCATTCTTATGGCTGGCTCAGCCCGCCCCAAGGGCAGGGCTGGCGCAGCATGTGGTGCCGGGGATCGAACCGTGGTCCCTGAAGCCGCCCAAGCTTTCCCAAGCAGGCGCTTTAAACCACTGAGCCATCCCGCCGGGCCACAAGTATTTCCTTTCTGTCAAATGATTCAAATAATGCTGAACACAAAACTCTAATATCAGGAAGGTTGTAAATATGAATGAATCAAAAGAATAACAGTTTTAACAGAGTTCTTCTAGTATGACAAAGGAAGAGTATAAACCTAGAAAAAGTTAGCAAATACAAAGTCCTGAATGCTCTGAGATGATGTATAACACTGTTTAAAGAAAATCATACACCATCTTGATTACAGAAATAAAAGGTATCATAGTGTAGGCATCCATCTTAGATTTTTGTAAAATATCAAAATTTCAAAGAAAAGGAAAACAACCAAATTCAGAGGGTTTCATTTTTGCTTATTGGTTTCTACAGGGTCTCACTAGTCAGCTCAGACTCATAGCGATCCTCCTGCTGTCAGCCTCCCTAGCTCAGGGATTACAGGCCTTTGACACTACACCTGGACTCTAAGCACACGCACGGGTGCGGCTGGCACATTGTGTGGTGCCGGGGATCAAACCACGGTCACTGTGCTTGTTGTATCAGGAGCTTACTCTTCTGCACTATCTCATAGGCCCCATAGAGTGTTCCTGAGCAGGAAAAAATGTCTTCACTCCAGCGAAAAAACAAATTTTTGGAGAAAACAAGCTAAGCTTTCTCTCTAATCCTATGTATGTGCATAAATTCATGAATTAGGAAAGAGAAAATGTTATGAGAACTAACTCGCATCAAAAAACAGTTTATATTACAATAAAAAAATAACACTGAGAAATCCTAGCTAACTTGGTCATTGAAATTGGAATAATAACTTATTAATTTTAAAAAATGGACAAAATATTGAAAGCATTTTAAAATATAGATCTTTATTTTGACTCATTCTATTAATATTGAAATTGTGTAAATGGTTTATACTTTCATGTTGGAATACATTTCCTTTTTGTGATATATTAATTGGCAATTTTCCATAAAATAATTTTTCAAATGTAGTTTTTTCATTGCTTTAAGATGAAAAATTTCTAAAACCAAAAACTAGCATAATTATTACAAGCTCCTTTCTTCAGGAGCATAACTGAAGGGGATATCTCTCACTTGGTATGATTTCCAATACATAACCTTTTCTTCTCTTTGAAATATGGTGCTTTTGATTGCTGTGGAAGCTGTTTTAAACTAACATATCTAGTCTTGAGTGGCATTGTATACTTAGGTGGTAGAAAAGCTTTTGTCATGCTGTTTCTCTTGATTCATAGTAATAATCTGCAGACTACCTACTTTATTATATACAGTACTTATTGGACTTAGAAAATGCCTAAACGTTATGGCCCAGTAGCTTGTGTTTTACTTCCTCCTGAGCTTTAGTGGATAACCCTTAATGGCATGTGAGTTTCAGCAACTTGTGAGAGGATCTAGAATCTAATTGGATTTTGTGATCAATCCACACAACAGTAAATAGATTCGTGGCTGTGCAAAAATAACCGAAGTGCCAGTTGGCATAAGATTGAATGACATTCAAAATTTGTCAAAATTATGAAAAATCAGGCATCCTATCAGTTGGTATCAGTACAACTTGCCTTCTTTGGCATTCTCCTGTGGACTCCTGCAGCGCTGTCACTTTCTTCATGCTGTAAAAAATGTGCTTCCAAATGTTACAGTAATTATAAAAGTTTAAATGAATGATGGTGTATGAGAATAAATTGGAACACATCTCTGGTTATAGCACATCTCTACTATGGCCTCAGAAATGTAGTGAGACACACTATGTGGATGCATTGGGCCATTCCTCAAGAGTATGGTAACCTCTGGAATACAATTACTTACCACTGACTTATAAATAATTTCTGTCACTACAGAGGCAAAATACTAGATGACTACATGCACAATTATACTTTGCTAATGTTCAGGAGCTCTTTAAATATTCACTCTTAACCACGACTCCCACATTTAACATAGTTTCTTTTAAATTATTATTTTTCAGTAGAGGCCACGTGTACCACTAAAACAATTACAAGGCTCAAAATAAAAATACTGTAAAATAGGGCATGGTGAGAACTATCCTATCCATGTCTCTTTACATCTCTTATGTACTGACTTCAACCCTCTAGGGATTAAAATTTAAGTTTCAGGCGTTCTCTTCCAATATATTTTAGTAATAGTAAGAGGCATACTTTTCTAGGTCATATATTTTATATATTGTTCTACACCTAATTATCCTAAATATTTTCATACAATTGTAGAGATCTTCATTCTTTGACCTATTTAGCATTCTAATAGCTGCTTAAAATATGTGTATTATAAAAGATTCTGGATGCAAGAAGTGTTTAGGCCAGAGAGACTGTACTTACATAGGCAAGGTTTGGCTTTACTTCCCACCATCTTAAAGGATGTAAGGAAAAGATTCCTAAAATATCCTTGTCATATCCATGTGCAATTAATTTTTGCAAGGATTGCCAGAGTACATAATGATGTATAAACATAATTGTAAATGAATGTGGGTATATGCAGCTAAACTTTTATACAGAAAATTACGGGATGAAAAATAAAATGCAATTTTAATTCTAATAGATTTTTAAAATTCACACATTGATGTTCATGCGCTGTTTTCATTTTCAAAAGTCATGTTTTACAAAGTTGTTTTTCTATAACTTGACAAACAAAATGTGAACTTAAAACTTGCTTCTGTGAGATAGGGAGCCCGCTTGGCAGTCTGATCATCTGCTTGGCAAACTCAAGGACCCAGCTTCTGCTTCGCTTTCCCTGGAACCTTGGAGCCTCTATGCTGGCCACTAAAGCCAAGCATGGTGGTGCTCACTGTAGTCCCTGAGCTGGGGTGGCAGATGCAGGAGGATCCCTGTGAGTCAGAGCTGTGTGGCGAGACTCTGTACAAATGAATAATTATTTTTTTTTAAATGTTACTTACCTCCTAATCAGAAAAATGAGAAATTATTTTTCCTTTTATTTTATTTATATGTATTTGGCTGCTACAGGGTCTCACTACACTGCTTGGACTTGTGGTGATCCCCCTGTTTTTAGCCTCCCAGAAATGGGAATACAGGCATGCTCCACTATGCCTGGACTCTGGCAGGGTTAGACTCCACTGCGGATGGGGCTAGAGCCACATGTGGTGCCAGGGATGGAGCCCCAGTACCTACCATTGTCTAAGCTTGTGTAAGTAGATACTTCAGGTGCTTTAACCTCTGAGTGATTTTGCTAGACCCTAGAAATTATTTTTCTTTGTGGTTTGGGTTAAGTAGTTGTTCATATATTTACTATAATTTATGTACTTTAAAAACTGTGTTTTTATTCTCGTCACCAATTTTACTGAAAGAATATACGTTCTGTTGTTACAGATATGTAAAAACTATTATGCTGTGAAATTAAATCCTTTATGTTATATATCTAAATTATCTTTTTAAAATTTATTATTGATTACTTTGCTTAAAAAAACTGCTGAAGTTCCAAACTTATGTGATCAATTGTTAGAAGATGTTTGTTCTGCTTTAGAAATGATTAATAAAACCTGTTCTATTCTAAGTTTGCATTAAAATGAAGAGGCTTTGGAAAGTTTGGTTTTATATTTTAAAATACTTGTTTTCTTATATTTTTTTTTCTTTTTGAAACAAGGTCTTGCCATGCAGTTCAGGCTGGCCTTGATCTCACTTTTGTAGCCCAGGCTGGTCTCAAACTCACACAGATCTTCCTGCCTCCAAAGTGCTAGGATTACAGGTGTGTACCACCATGCTTGGCTTCTTATTCAGGAATTAATTTGAATTAACAATGACAGAAATTCACTGTTTAATAGACTGTGATATGTGTTTGGAAAAAGTTTGGAGTTTATACGGTTTCAAGATCTGCTTTATTTATCAGTACTAAACAAAGTTCTTTAAAAACTTGGTTTAATTATTTTTCTTTAATTTCAAGTGCCCCCAAGTTTTCTCAATGCGATTCTAATTTATATACATGATATGTTATTTATTTTCTTTTCAGTGGTTGCTTTATAGTGGTACTTGTTTGCTTACGATGATGATTACATTTGATACATGACATTGGCACATGTACACATTTTAATTATTTTTCATCCCCTTTCTCATTCCTGCCTCTCTCCACCTCTTGCGTCTTTCTCAAAGTGAAAAAGATGTATCTCCTTATTTTCTATTATCTACCTTTTATTGTGCTCTTTGTTGACATTCCAAGTTTCTCATATAAAAGAATATATGAAATATCTGTTTGTCTGATTTATTTAACACTGTCAAGTGCATCTATTCTTCTGCAAATACACATTTATCCTTTTTCATGATAGAATATTTTGCATTGTTTAGAAAGACCCTATTGTTTTTCCTTTAGCCATTCATCTGTTGATGGATGCATAGGTTACTTTCAGGACTAAGGCACTGTATCTTGTGTTTTTATAAATTTGGGAATTCAAGTATTGCTCCAATATATTGTCTGGAACTCATTAGAAAAGGTGACTGAAAGGAGAACAGTGGAGCAAGATCAGTGTTTGAGCAATCTCCACAATGACTTCCACAAAGGCTGTACCAGCTGACATTCCAAATATTTAAGGCTCAGGGAGAAAAATTCTTTCAGAGTTTTTGAGCAATACAGAGTGTAAAGCACATATTTCTCAGAAATGTCAAGACTTCTAGCTGGATTTGAGATATAAACAAAATTTCTAACATGATGCTCAGTAAATCTATCCTAGTGCACTCATTTCAAATCCCTTTGGAGTCAGTTTTATATAAAGTAACTCATAATAATTTTTGCCAAAGTGTGTTGAAAAATACATGTCTTCCTGTTCTCTATTTCCTTAATGTTATATAACATGAGAAATGCACACATACACATAAGTATAGTAAACTATATAGGTTTTTACATACTCCTTGCCTAAAAGAATTAATAGTCAATCATCATGTTCACACTGTACCATACGACATTCGTATCTATAGAAAGTACCAGATGTTTAAACCACAAATATTTCAATATGTATCTCCGTACTGCAGAGCTATTAAAATTAACCATCTTAGCATTATCCTGTACTTCATAATTAGTAATAGCTCACTAATTTTAGTCAGTTTCAAATATTCAATGGCACAATTTTGATTGACTTCTCATTCATATATGGAATATAGATGATTTCTTTCTTAAAGCAGAGATCGATATAATTGCTTCATGAAAGACCATAAGATTAGTTTGTCACTAATCTCTATGATTGCACAATTCATGGTGGGGTGAAAATTTGACCAGCTCTTTTTGAGCTAGATATTTAGTCTGGTTCCTACTTTGCCTTTAAAAACAAACACTTCCCTAAGGTATGTTGTGTGTGTCTTAGTGATTTTCTTCCTGGCCCAGACAAACTACCCAACACCCAAAGTTAAAGGAGGAAATGCACATTTGGCTCATTGCGTATGGAGCTTTCAGTCCACAATTAGCTGGCTTCAAGTCAGGGTTGTGTGGCAGACAAGATGTGTTGAGTGCAGGCAGAAGGCAGCAAAACAAGCAAGCAAGCAAGCAAGCAAGCAGGAGAGGAGTCTTAGCAGCTTTTATCGGTCTCTTGTATGTTATATTTAAGCGACTGGGATTAGGGCAGGGACAAACTAATTCGCACACTAATTTAGTAAAAATCACTTAATTTTGATCCTAGTGCCCTTAATCCATAAATTAATCATGCACTCTATAGCCGGGCAGTTCAGAAAGCTCCACCTATGACCGCATGAGTCTGAGGAACATCTAAACACAAAGCATAACAGCGTTTGTCTTTCTACATATTTAACACTTTATATTTGAATAGTTCCTTACAGTGAAATTCCTGAATATAATGATAAACAGTATGTGATTTCAGTGAGGATGTGTTCTTACTTTTATTTATTGTTTTCTTATAGAAAGTTGAGCACGTTAAAATTCCATTAAGTCCAATGTGTGCTGTTCTTCTGTCTCTTTCAATGATCTTTCTTTTCTAGACTAAGTTGGCCAGACCCTTGCTGAGTGATGTTTTTGTGTCTATTTTTAGAAGTTGCTGAAGTATAAGTTGAAGTATAAATGTTTGTTGAGATGTATGCTACAAATTTGTCTTTTCTTATTGAGCTTTCTCTTTGTATTTCTTATAATTTGTTTAATACAAATGAGATGAGATTTATAGAAAATGGAGTTTTAAATGGCAGCTTATCAAAATTATCTAAAATTACCATTATGCTATGTAAAATAGTTAGTAACAGTTCATCAATGTTAGTCAATTTCAAATAGTCAAGAGCATAATTTTGAATAACTTGTCATTAATATGTCAAAGATAGGTGATTTACATGTAGTACTTCCAGATTCTTATTCTTTTCCTGTGCTGAGGATCGATCTCAGCATCTTCACAGTGAGCTCCACCTCCAGCCATTTTTATTTTTATTTCTAAATTAAAACAGGTTGTTACTGTTTCACTAAATTGTCATCTTTCTGTGTCAGCCTCTCTGGGTGTTGGAATTAGCCATGAAGATTTTTTTCTCCATCTCAGATATGGTGGTTTATAAATTTGATCCCCAAGTCTTTTTGCATGAGAAAAAGTTGATTCATGCAATCAGGGCCAAAAATTATCCACAGAGGAGTTTATTTCCTATTAGAATACAAACAAGACCTGGGATAAGGCTCAGTGGCATAACCACCTGCTTGATAAACACAAGGTCCTCAGTTTATTTCCTGGTTTAAAAAAATGTAAATAATTCCAGGCTAACTGGCTTGTTGATGAGAGGTGCATTATCAAGTAATATTCAGACAAACTGCCTGGTGAATGCATTGGGCTCTAGCCAATCCCTTACCAGAATATATATTGTGCTTTAGCATGGCTGACGGAACAGGAGGCCAAGTAAGACTAGAGTAAGCTCAGTATTAGAAAATGATCATTATGCTGCTAAGATTTGAGTTTGATTGAGTTATAGCACTATAAAGTTTTTTGGTTATTTCACATTAGAGCCAATATGACAGGCCTACTTGGGCTCCTTCTCCTCCTTTTCCTTGTTTTCTCTCTTTCCTTCTCTTCCTGTCACCCTCTTTCTTTTTATGTTTGTAACTATTATCCATTTATTCCTACACAGAGATTGTCAAACCTTTTATCCTACTCTGGCTGATCTGCTATGTTATATCAGTTACCTAAGAGTCCATTATTTAATACACTGACCTCTTTCATGCTGTGCAAGCTTTGAGTATACATAAAAATCTGGGTGGTTTCTAAAATTGTTCCCTTGTGTCCTACTAACTGCTATTTATTTTCTTTTCCCAGGGTCATTCCTGTGTAACTATGAAGATTTAAAATACATTTTAAATCTGATAGAACTAATTCTCCTCCTTTTGATAATAGTTTTCTTTTATCATATTGTTTGTTCACAAGAAAAGCTTTCTAATAAAGTTATCAAGTTCCAAAAAAATATTTAGTTTTATAACTGGATTGCACTATAGATTGCTTCGGGGAGAGTTAATGCGTTTTGAGTCTTTCTAGTCAAGAAAGATTCTTTAACTACTGTTTAAGTCTCTTGCATTTTGGGTAGATGCCAGAACAATTTTGTGATTAACGTTAGGTTATATATTCATGTTTTCTGTTATTAAATATACTGGTTCATCTTCACCATTTCTGTAGGCTGAAAACATACATAAGCAAACAAACATGCATATTTTACAAAGATGAATGTATAATAAATATTAAAGTGAAATTAAGAACTCATATGCAATACTCAATTAAAATCTATGTAATTTACATATTTCTTCTTTAATCAAATGACATCTAATTTTGGAAAACAGATGCAGTGTATAGTGAGCTCAAAGTAAAAACTTTTGTGTTATTTAATTTTTTTTATTTTTCAAATGAACTACAACACTTTTACAGAGTGTAATATTTTCTTAAGTTTTCCCATCCTCAACTGTGTTTATATTATTACTCTGTGCTCACATAGTGGAGAAGCTATTAGATAGAATGAATGGTTTTGCTATAATGGTTTAGAATACATATTCTGCTCTAGTAAGCTTCGATACAAACATTTTCATTCCACAACAGATGGTATAGACTCGGCCCCATGACAGTAATTATAGATGCATTTTGTGCCATTACGGGTAGGCAAACAAGTATTATACAATACATTTGTGACAGAACAGAAGCATTTCTGTGTTAATGTGTCAGCTATTACACACAGAGCTCATTGCCACTAACAATAAAATTTTGGACTGATAGGAATCTGTAGTGTGACAATGCACATGGGAATTCTACTATGCACTAATCATGTTTAATGATAAGAAAGAGTAAACTGACTTCATTTCAATTAACATCTCTCTGAAGTCCTTTACTTTAACTGTACTCACATGTATAGGAGAGAATGCATATTTCCCCCATCATTTTCATTGACTACAGGTTACATATGAAAAATTAACAATAATCTGCCTACAAGCTAGCCTGATAACATTCAATGGCCTTGTCTTATGAAATCACACAATTTTAGGAGTGTATTAAATATCTTAAGGAAATTATTCATGCTTAAGTTTAAATTTTAAATAAACAATGGCTATCTTTTCTTTCATATATAATATAAAATTTAAACAATTCTCAATAAAACAGAATATTTGGCTAAATTTGTTGAGTGTTAGTAACATAGATATATTATTTCTCTCATTTTGGAACTTACAATCTAGTGGGAAAATTTAAAAATGTATTCATCTAGTAATTATACAATACCATTTTTATGGCTAGCTCAGCCTGCCTTGGGGTTGGGGCTAGCACAGCATGTGGTGCCGGGGAGCCAACTGTAGTCCCTATCATTGTCTAAGCTTTCCTAAGTAGGTGCTTAAACCGCTCAACCATCTCTCCACCGCATTTTTGTTAGTTTCAATAAATTTTTACATGTTGAACATTTGAAGTATATTTTGAATCTTATTTTCATAAGATACAAATAACAGGAATTATTATTGTTTTTTAATGGAAAATAAAATGCATTCTGAATCAGTAAATTGAAACTCACAATGTTAGTAAGAAAAAGAAAGAACATAATAAGAAAGAGCATGAACAAGATTTGTGAAATGTAGTACCTATTAAATCATTAAACATTAATGATTTCACAACTCAATTTTTCAGATTATGATAGTATTTAAGTGGCAAAATATAAAAGAATTTTAATTTTTATTACTTTGTAGTTAAAAGATATGAGTCTAATAGAAACTAAAGACTTTCTCAGAGAAAAATCATAAATTCAATCTGACAGTCTTGTCTCCAACTTATTTTTACACAAATCCCAGCTACAATATATGCTAGGATTCATAGCCTCAGATAATTACAGAATTAGAACTCAAAATACCACATATGTGTATTCTTCTTAGTTTGACAAGAGCCCATGTATTATAAGGCACATGCATCTACCAAGTGGAGTGGTAGAATTCTGATTGGGGCACTTCTGATTGCTACAGTTTTGCTAGCACTGCAAGAAGCAGTGCTATTAGCTCTGTGAGATGAAGTGGAGGTAGACATAAAAAGTGCAAAACAGGTACCCTGGAGCAATGTAGAATGAATAATGAGAAAACAAAAGTTTCTTGGGTAGCTGTAGGGCCACGCTTGAGATTTCAGAGTACATTAGGAATAAAATTTTATGATGGTTATGTAATAATATTCAGCAAAGTTTTACACAGATTTGGATATTTATTAACCAGAAATGAGAGTGAATGGAGAAAGGAAATTGAAGATCCATAAATGCAGTGGTAAAACTGAATGACTGCAGGATTTAACCTTTAAGAAAGTACAGTGTGTGGGGCTGGGATCCAGGCCAGCAAAGTAAGATGAAGTTGGTAGAATTGACAGCACTCAGGTGTCCAGGAGGTAAGACAAGGAGAGTAAAAACTTGGAAAATTGCAGAAGGCCATGGCCAATGGTGCACTTCAGAAACTGTGATTGTGGAAAATGAGAGTTTATTGAGAAATACAGGTTTGCCTTCTGTTCACAGCCAGGAGAGAGTGACAGGCAAAATCACAGAAGGAAAAAAGCTTCCCCTGAATTCCAGGCACTTCTTTTTTGTATATTTATTGCTGTAAGCAAACAATAAATTAATTTTGTCACTATTCCCAATGAAAACTGATAATTTAAAAACTTGGTCTATTTTCCTAGGATCATTTTATGTTAAATTTATCTTAGGGAGAAAAGGCCGATGTTATTGCACATAAAACTGAACAGAAAGTAAATATTTCTTTTCTAGAAAATGTGAAATAATCAAGGTAAATTTTATAATGACATAAATTATATATGTATGTTTCAAATATCTGTTTAGTAATTTTTTTTTTTTTTTTGGAACAGAGGATTGAACTCAGGACCTTGCACTTCCCAGGCAGATTTGCTAGACAAGCACTTGTGCCTCTGAGCTATCTCCCCGGGCCCTGTTTGGCCAATTTTTTATTGTTAAAATACAGCAAAGGTTCTGTGTACAATATATCCTCCAAAAATATCATGCAGTATTCTGTTTTATCACATGTAAATCTTGTCATTTTAACATATTAGCTTAGATGATTTCAAGGGTTGATAGATGATAGATGATGGAAGAGAATTTTAGATCATTTGACAGGGAGACATGCTAACATAAACAGTAGAACAGAGATGCACAGACCTCTGTTCATTTGACCCTATTTCTCTCCCTTCTGCAGAAATTTCTGTCTGTGCCTTGTCCTGAGTCGCACAGCTCAGCATTGTTTTCTTGAAGTGCATTAGGAATCCCTGCTAGACTTCTCACTGCAAATCTCATCTGCAGGGGCGAGCTCAGCTTTAGCACACAGGCTGGATGTACCTGCTTGGTGTGGACAGGGAAGCGATGTCCTTAGGTGTGGAAAGAAATAAATTGGTGAGAAAATACTTTAAATCCCTTGCTTTCTGATAAATAAAACCCTAAACGCTGTTCTGTGCAGTTCCCTATTGAGTTCAATAATGCAGCTCCTCACCATGGCAATTTCATTACTCATATTGATGGCGCTTTTTTCCATTCCTCGCTTCCCATTGTCTCCTTGCTTACTGTTTCATAGGCCACGTTAATTTGTTCTCATTTTAAGGAATGGATACGGGTGCTCAAGCCATGTAACTTACTCTGTGAATACCCTCATCCTTATTATCAACAACTTGCGTCCCTACTCTTAACCTCCAACATGTATTTGTTTTTAAATCAGAGTTTACTGTCCAAGAGAAGTGGCTCTTTTCATATAGTGTTCATTTATTTGTGTTCTAAAACTCTTCAGAAATGTTAATTTCATTGGGTTATTTTCTTGTCTCTTCATTCTATTTCACTGAAATTTTTTCATACTTATTGTTATGGTTTGATAAAAAAAATGTCGCACAAAGGCTCACAGGTGCAGACCTGGGGCTTTTGCATGGTGGCTACATGGGAGGGTAGGGAGTGCACACTCAGCTGAGTATCCTGGCAAGAGGTCAAGCTGTTGAAGAAAGTGCATCTCTCCAAGCATTGATTCAACCTGAATAATTTCCCAAGCCTCTCCCTCTTGCTCTGACTCTTTCTTGGTCTTTCTGCTCCCTGACTGCAATGTGGTGAGTAGCTTTACTCTTCCATTATGGAGAGCAATCCCAAATACCTTCTACTTTGGTTACAAAGCTATCCAAACCTATCTACTTAACTATATAAAGGATTTTTTTTGGGGGGGGGTGTGAGGGAGGGAGGCCTGCTCAGGCTGCCTTAAGGGTAGCCTGGGGAACTGGGAATTGAACTGCTGTCCCTTGCGCCTGATTGAGTTTTCCCAAGCAGGAACTTTAAACAGCTGACTAACCCACAAGCTCCCGAGAAACCTAACTATTTAAATTTTTTCTTTTTTATAACTACAGCAGTAAAATCTGTTGACCAACATTACAAAACCAAATGTTAAACAGTCATCAGTCTTTCAAAACTCCAATATTCTCCCATAGTCATAGAACTAAAAATCAATGCAAAATGATATTTTTTATGATATGCAAGATATATGTGTATTGCAAAGTATATCAAACTAAAATGGAAGGAAAGTACAAATATTTGCTTTACAATTTGTTCTAGTTCCTGTGTACTTGGAGCTTAAATGCATAACACTTCATTAATGTCCTTGCTATGGGTTTTATTTTAGTCTAGTTTTAGGGAAAAAGGTCTACAATGTGTTCAGGATCTTACTATTAGATTGGACTCGTGGTGAGCAGCCTATTTACAGGCTTCCAATAGGTGGGACTATAGGTGTGTGCCACCATGCCCAGGTTTTATTTTAATGAAAGCAGATGTCCTCATATTGACACTGAAAACTCATCTCTTCTAAAGCCAGAGATTTCTGTGTCCTAAAAATTATATGTTTCAAAAAATTTACTTCAACTGCTTTGTTATTATTAAAATTTGAAAACTTAGAAACCTGTTTGATGAAGACATTACAAATCATCAGAAAAGTACATGGAATTACTGGTATTGATTGGATTTCTTTATTAAATATTTATCAAATCAAAGGCTTAATTATTTGGATATGCAATCTGAAAAACAACTCTGGCTTTCTTTCCTAAGTTTTAATTAAATGTTGTTTCTCCTTATCAAAAATTCCCCCTTCATTAATTAAGACATAATCTCAGAATCAGCTATCAGTTTGAAACTTATCGAAAATATCATCTGTTATTGGAATTGGTGGCCTATTAATAAATATTGAATTGACTCCTGATTATATTTATTTAAAATGTGATCATTACTTTTTAAACTTTTGCTTTCCACAACTGAAGAAGGAAGTCTTAAGATACTCTGAAGAAAAGGTAAATGAATGATATCATCTGGGCACAAAAATGAAGTAGATTTATACACTTTTATGTAATGAATCTTTCAGACATTTTGAAACCAGTGCAGAGGTTTTCCACCTGAATGTTATCCTATGAAAATTTTATTTTTTAATTCCTTATCATTTTTTGCCTTGAAAATATAATAGGCATGCTGCTACTTTAACTACAGAATTCAAGTTCAATCTGTTGATTTTATTTAATTTTTGTTTTGTTTTGTTTTGTTTTGTTTTTTACAAAATTTGAACTCATCTAAACCACTATCAATACATATACGTGATGGCTTTTGTTTGCAGTTTTCTGGTGTATAACTGTTTTATTGTATCATCACAGGAAATTGACAGGGAATTAATCATTTCACTTTTCCATTTTAGCAGACATTTGATATGATGAAAAGCTGCCTAGAATCTCCTAACCCTTTAATAATTAAGTCAACTCTATTTTCCACAACCTTAGTTCCTCATATTCACATTTGATAAAACGTAAAGAAGTGAATACTTTCCTGAAGATTTGTGACTAACCTTTGGTCATTGGTGGTCATATTTTCCAGTGTTTTTGTACAATATATTTTTATTTATTTTAACAAAATCTTGTCTGCATATAATCGTGATTCATTTTCAGTCTAAAATGCTGCATCGAAACAAAACAGAAGAAACATTAAGGGAACAGAAAACAAATCAGAATTCCCAAATATTAAAAATGTTACTGCATCGACTGGGAGATTGCTCGGCTGCCTAAGTGTCTGCCTGGCAAGCACAAAGTGCTAAGTTCAATCCCCAAATCCACATTCTACACAGGCCCAGAACCCCAGATGTGAATGCCACCAATACCTGGAATTGTGGAACATGCCTGTAATCCCAGAACTGAGGAGGATGAGACAGAAGGATCCTATAATTTGGAGCTGTTTAGAAAGATCCCAAACCAACCCACCAAAAAAATACATGCATACATACATAAATTCAAAAAATATTACAGTGTTAAATATGTATTATTAAAAAGGAAAAATCTAATTCACAGAAAAGAAAAGCATATGTGCAAGTCCTATATCTGGTAAGGGATTTATGTTCAAAATATGTAGAAAACTACTTAGCAAAAATAACAAAAAGCAGCTTCATTTAAAAATGTTTCCAAAAATAAAATAAAATAAAAATCTTCCCAAGGACTTGTAAGATGAATAAATAAGTAATTTTGAACATCATTAATCACTAGAGAAATACAAACACTTCAATGTCATATCACCTCATTCTAATGGAGATGCATGTTAACAATGTAAGGGAAATCGTGAGGATGTGATAATACTAATGGCATTGTGCATTTTAGGCAGAAATGTACAATCATAAAGAAAATTGTGTGGCTAATGTATCAAGGAATTAGAAAATTGAAATATGATATAAATTAGCAAAATCTTCTATGTACATATAATGAGGAATTGAAAACATGGCTTTTAGACATTATTGTACCCATGTTTATAGAAACCTGCACAACAGCTAAAACTTTGGAAGTCACTGACATGATTATCAAAATATAAATAAATAAATAGATAAGGTGGTGCATGTACATGATGGAACACAAATCAACCTTATAAATATAATTTTAACATATGCCACAACATAAGAGAGTGTGGATGATTTTACTGTAAGTGAAATAAACCGTGATGACAAAGAAATACCCTAGGGTGAATGGAGTCATTCAGAGCTCAGGGATTTGAAGCCAGCAGTCTAAGTGTCTGCCTGGCAAACACAAACAATTATTGTGTAGCAGTCATCTTTTTTTATAATAAATTCTGTATTTTCAACATAGTGCATTATCAACATGGTATAGTCACTTACCTGAAGGCAGTAAATATTTCTCAGGAGCATATACATTTATAGTAAGGACATTATCATTGCTAAGTTTGAAGTAAGAATTGTAAATGTTATAGTGAAAGCTTTGTATCTGTAGGAAGTATCGACTCTCCATTTTCTTTGCTATTACTATGGTTCTAAATAGTGACTTCAGGATTTGTTTCCCATAATAATTATTATCTGAATTTCGAAATACAAAAAATTAATGATTTAGAATTTATTTATGAAATATAGTCTGTACAAATGTATGCACTCATATGTAACTTTCTTGGCTTTGAAATTCAATGCAATACATTTCTAAATATAGCTATGTAGATATATTTATATTTCAACTATACATATAGCTTTACATTGACAGATAAAATTATTTGCTTGTAGTCTAAAATAAAGGATCTGCTAAGATGTTGTAATGTTTGCTTGAGAACATTTATAGTTTATCCTGTTAATTTTTATTTTTGGTAGTTTTCAAGAATACCATGTATCCTTATTAAGTAAGTTCTCCATATTTCACAATGTTCCTGTTAAATTTATTCTTTTCATCTAAGATAACTTTTATGTCATAGGCCAAGGCTTCCAGTTCCCCGAAACCTCCAACACCTACTAACTATCAAATTAATTTAAACTTCTCAATTTATTTATTTATTTTATTTATTTATTTATTTTTTTTTTTTTGTCTTTTTTTTTGAGACAGGGTCTCGCTATGCAGTTGAGGCTGGTCCTGTGCTCACTTTTGTAACCCAGGCTGGTCTCGAACTCGCACCAATCCTCCTGCCTCAGCCTCCAAAGTGCTGGGATTACAGGCGTGAGCCACCACACCCGGCTTAAACTTCTCAATTTATAGTGCAATATATGCTAGAAAAATGTTTTGAATTTTTAAATCAAGTCACATATTATAATGTTACCTGATTACAATGTGGAAAACCAGCTTGTATCAAAACTACAGCTTTAATAATGCTCTCAATTATAAAACTACATGAAATTAAATTTAATCTAGTCATGTGTAGATATGTAATAACAATTAGTATCGGATATAAAAAGATCTGATAGAATATGAGGTTTTATGGCAATAGCCTGATAGTAATGTATATGTATAAAATAAATGCAATGGTAGAGGAAGGGAAGAGAAGTTGGGATAAGCACGAAAAAAGAGAAGGAGAAAAAGAGAGAACCTTTGATAGGTAGGTGTGAACAGTCCCTTTGTGATTTATTAATTTACCAATCTCCACTATGGACACAGGTAGCATAACTTTCTGTTTTGTCAGGAAAAGCTGAGTCAACACAGAGTTGCACAAGACAAATATATTAAATGACATTTGAAGTAGAGTATTTATCATATCAATACCAGATCCCAAGGTAGATATCATGCATGACTTTAACAAGTTTATCCATAGAATATCTTTGCCATTAAGCTCGATTAATGGTGGCTATGCATAGTGCATTTTATTCATCCCTGTTTATATTAATGGACAGAATGTGTTTGGGTAGTACTTTCCTACACATAGTATGTGAGGTGCAAAAATTTTGTCCTAATCTATGTCTACATTGTAAATCATAAACTACTACAGTCATCACACTTTTCATCAAATGCAAAAGGTCACAAAACATGTATTATTACACCCCATCTCTTTCTTCAGTAATGATTCATTAATTCAGAAAATATTTATTACACTCTGTGTAGCATGCTCTATAAACGCTCCACAGAGTGTAACAAATAAGGATGAGTACCTCCTGCCAAATAAATAAATGTGCCATCTGCTTTGAGAAACCTGTTTTTTCATGCTTATAAAAATCGTATTTGCTCAAGCTAGACAATGCCTCTGTGGGACACTGGAGGCCTGATACCTGATGGCCAATTACTGTGTTCATTAGCTTCCATCACACAGCTCATTACACAGCTCATGTGTGCCAGGCACAGTGCTGAGGTCAGGCAGTGGGAAGCTGAAAGCACACTGTGTGCAATCTTTTCTCAAGAAAACTCAAAACCGGACTTTGCCGCTAAGTAGTAAAATCTGTATTTGTACAATGAATATAAGTCCATACTCCCATGGGCAGTATGACTTACTGGGGCCAAGGTAGCTTACACCAATAAAGGAGCTAAAAAAAAGCATTAAGCAATTTCATAATTTAGACGCCATTGGACTAAGTGTAATACTTATCAAACACAAAAACTTCAGATTAATCAGGATCTACTGAATTGCTTGAAACAACAGATCATGGAAATTTCAGAATAGAAAGAATTACTTGTCCTAGTTTGAAAATGAATATATGAAATAAAATAGGATTGCAAGACATTAAAAGAAAGTACTGAAAGTCTATTGATGACCAGAAGTCATCTCATGGGGAATTTCGTTATGCTAAAGAGAAAATGCATTACATTATGCACAAAAGTGTAGTTTAATTCATGTGTTCTTGATATTAATATTGTCTGAAATACGATGAAGTACAAAGCAATAAAATGTAACTAGGTGCATATGGGTAAACATTACCTGCTGTAAAATATTCAGTTGTAGAGATATAATACAGTGTTTCCTAGATGTGTAACCAATTATATGAATTATGATTGAGACTAAAATTTAAGCATACATATGACAGTTGAATAAACCATCTACTATAGGTAAGAGAAGGATTGAGGTATAAATATCTCCATTTGCAATTTTCAGGCTTTATGGATATCCCATTGACATGTATTAAGCTACACATTTTTAAATATAATATGAGTATATTTTACATATTTTTACATTATCATATTTACCTCAGTGAAACTACCATTAAAAAAGCTAGGTCAGATATCTCAGTGTATTAAGGTGGTGGCTTAGGAAGACATCTGCCTTGAGGTTCCATCTCCGGAGTGAAACGTGAGCCCAGCCCCTGGGGCACACTGAGATGACAAATGTGACCTGGCATGGTGGCTCATGCCTATAATTCCAGTGCTTACAAGGCTGAAAATAGGAGAATCACTATGAGTCCGATTTGTGTACTGAGGCCTTGTAGTTCTTGTACTAAAAACATTTTTTTTTTTCAAAAAACGAAAATAAAATGGATCCAGCAAATTATTCTTTGTGTCCCTGGCAATCCTTGCTGCCTGCTCCTACAGTTCCTTCCTCTCCACTATCAGGCAACTACCAATTTGCTGACTGTCAATGGAGGTTGTCCTAATGTTTCCAGAGTTTATGAAAACTGAACTTAACAGGGTGTAGTTATATTTCTTTAGCTTATTTCACTCAGCATAATTGTTTGAGTTCCATCTGTTATAACTTCTGCCAATAATTCATTTTTTGCTGTTGGGTAGTACTCTGTTTAATAAAACACTAATTTGTTTACTCAAATGCTGGTAGGTATGCTAGTATTGGCCTATTTCAAATAATCTTCATATAAGCATTAATGCACATATGTTCTCAAAGGTATAATTTTCATTATTTTATAAATTCCCAAGAATAGAATGGCTGGATCACCTAGTCGATTTAAGTTTCATTTGCAGCACTAAAACATTATAAAGGAAACAAAAAAACTGTATAATTCCGATAAAATACACACTTCAGTAGTATTGAAAATCATGTGATAGGTCAATGTGCATAAGACAAATTAGTTTTTAGCAAAGCTGCAAAGCAACTTATGTAGAAAGAATAGCATTTATGATAAATAGTTCTCAAAAATTGAATGGCGTATTTTTTAAAAAACATATCTTACTGTCTATTTTGTTGAAGAAAGATGGAATTAAACCAAAAAATCTATTATTAAACTCTATAATAATAACAAAAACAACTGACTAGGGTAACCTTGTGATCACCTTGGTATTTCAAAACTTTCTTTTTAAGCATAATGGTATAAACATAATTTTAAAAGGACTGATTACAAAACTGATATTCAATTTAAATTTTCTGATCTTTTAAATGTCAATATAAAGACCAAAACGATGTAAGTTTTTCAGAAAATATACAGACAGAGACACCATAGGAAGATATTTTTGAATCATATATGATAGGGGAACTTTCCATATGAAAGTGTAAAATATTTTCTATTATAAAATGTGCATTTTTTTTTTTTTTTTTTTTTTTTTTTTTGTGGGACCAGGGTTTAAACATGACCTTGAACTTGCCAGGCAGGCACTTGTGCCATGGAGCTATCTCCCTGGCCCCTAAATTTTGAACATATAGTTCAGTAAAGAAGGTTTTCATGTCAAAAAAGTGTCATAAGTCCTGGTATACAGCTTGTGGTACAGGCACCTGGCTGACAAGCACAAGTTCCTGAATTCAATTCTTAGTAACAAAAACCAAAAAATAAAAAAAAAAATGCTCAAAACTATTCACTAATAAATAATGTTAAAACCACAACATGATACTATTAGACACCTTTAAATTGCTTGTGGAGGCCTTACAGGTTAGCTCAGTTGTTTAAGTGTCTGCTCAGGCAAATGCGGTCAGGTGTAGGAGACTGGAGTTTAACCCCTAGTTCTAAAAGCCTAGCGCAGTGTGCCCTAAAGGCATGCTGAGAAAGCCAAAAAAATAGGAAGTCCTTCTCAACTTCTCAATCCCCAGTTCTGAAAACAAATCAAAAAATCAAAAAAATCAAAAATAAATAAAGAGAACCAAACACACTAGAATGTGCTAATGTATACTTACATAACTGTATCAAATCAAATGCTAATATTTGGGATCTGAATAACACTGAAGGATGCAAGAAGCCCAAAGTTAAAGCTGAAAAGATGCAGGTTGCAGGAAGGAAACTCTGCCTGGCTTTCCAAAGCCACCATCTGGTCATTCTTTAGCATCTATTTCTCTGTGGTCACAGCTCTAGTGTCTCTACATTTCTTACCCATCACCATATGTTTGGTCTTTGTTCTTATGAATACATAGGAGTATCTTCTCTTTAAATACAGGTACACTGAGGGTTATTGCTTCAACATGTGTACATCATGGAGATAAAAAGCAGCCTATAACAGGACATCCGGTTTGTATGAACGATTAAGAAAATTGAGTTGAAACTAAAAACTCCAAAACTGTGATAAATATTGAAAAAATGCAACAATTCTTTATCAAATTTTATTTATGTGAAAGTAAGATAGAAAATCCTTAATCAAAAATCTTATAATAATATTATAGTATTTTTTATTTTTATTTTCAGAAGGACAAATTTTAAGATAGATCAATGGAAAAAAAGTTACCTATTTTCTAAAAGATTTTTGCACTTTACTTAATCAACTTTGAATATTTTTATCTGTTATTGTATCAAATGACTACATACTGTAGCTATAAAAATATACAAAAATATTAAAGATATATTTAAACACAATATCTACAAAGAACCTGCATACGTAATTATTAGCATAATGTGTGCATATTACTGAAAAACTGAAATTTCACTTTCATAAGAATTTGCCCTTCTAGTACCACTGGATTATTATGCAGTTTAAGATATAATAGGGTATTTGGTAGTACAATACTAACAACTAGCATAAAGAAAAGCAACATATTTATTTACTCCAACTCCAAAACAAATAAACACCTATAGAAAAAAATAAAAATATATGTAGTGCCTAAATATAATTTATGCTATTTTTTAAAATGGCAGTACAGAAAGATAAATTACTTAACCAGAGAAGATGGCTTACCTTCATTAGGTGATTGTGTTCCAAATGTGAAGAACTGTGGTAAATTCTATATTTATATTTTATGACATCTTTTCCTGTTGTTATTTAGCTTTAAGTTCTTACTATTTCATGGCAAGATAATGTAATTATTATTTGAACAAATAGTGATATATGATATATTAGTTTAAGTAAATATTATTGTTATATAGCTACGTATTAATATTAGAAACATACATACATTAGTTTTGTATCTATTTGTTTTGCCAAGTTAACTTATTTATTGTAGTAAAATTGTTGACAGCAAAAATGCGTATGTATTATTTACATGTGCTTGATTTCCCATTTGATTCCATGTAGTACAATTTAGGACATTTTTGAAAGAATTCATAGGCTTGATTATTTAATAGTAATCTCACTATTCTTATGCACATTTCCAATATTTTCTATTTGTTCATCCTTGTTAAGTAAATGTCCTGCCAAGTATCATTTACTATTCTCACTGCTATTGCTGTTTAAATAGTGCTTTTTATTGAAAGCCATCTATTATCAAAACAGTAGCCCTCATATCCCTAAATTCACAGTCCATACAGTTTAAATTACCTTCAATTTTTACCCAGTAAAAAGAAACACACCACAATATATCTTCACTCATCAGGTTTTCTGAAGAAAAGAATGAATATTATGCAAGTTATTCATGTTCATGCCAATTAAAAATATTTTAAAAAGTCAGACCATACATCAAAATTTTCACAAATATTTTATGCCTCTGGTAGTTTTGATTCCATATGAAAATGGAAAGGTGTACTGCTGGCAAAGAAATCACACATGTGCGTGGTACTAGAAGGCATAAATGCTGAAAACATTATGGAATATATTACAAATGTTGCTAATGTTATTCAAAGAATAATGTAGAAGTCATAAAAATACAGAGTGTAAGAACAATAACTTTAAAATATGCTTAATTATTCTATTTCAGGCCAGAAATAAAGACTTTTTTTGAAAATGTCTATTTTATTATATGTTAAAATTGAGAAAAAAAAATTAATTCTAAAATTGAGAATGTATTTCTACAATTACATTTATATATTTCTCAAATATTGATGAAATTATGATAAACACCAGTAGAAAATAGTGTGTCTCAATAGAATGTCACATATTATGTGTGACTGACAGAAATTTATTCAAAAAATTTTAAAAGATCATATACATTGCACCAAAAATGTTTACATAAGGCAAAAAGCCTTCCATAAATATTTTCATGTTGTTTGTTCAGAAATCATAAGATTCACACAATTTACCTTAGATATCTACAGTTACAAGAGGTGCTCAAAGTAGTGACTATTGGGTTCCAGACATTTATTAATACTCTGAAAAGCTATTTGTGTGTACATTTTTGACAAACTTTCTTCTTGTTCCTCTTCAATTTCTTCTCTCTCTTTTCCTTGTCCTTGCCTTCCTCCTCTCTCTGACTGTCTCTGTCTCTCTATTTTTGTCTGCCTCTGTCTCTGTCTCTCTGTCTCACTCTCTATGGAGAAAAGTATATACAAAACAATTAACACACACACACACACACACATATATATATATATATATATATATATATATATATATATATAACTGAAAGAAATTAAATTTCACATCTTTATTTTATTGCATTTCTTGCCCAAAATGAGACAGTTCCTCAGAGTTTTACTACAATTTATATAGTGTTCTGAGATTAGAATCAGTTAAGTTGAGTTGAAGTGAATAATGACCCCTAAAGGAAATTTAACATACTGATAAAATTTGATTAAAAATAGGATTAAAGAGAATTTTCTATAATTTGCAGTTGCACATACAATATTGACTGAGAAAGTCATCCATCACAAGCTACTAATGAAATGTGTGAACCTTAAAATAGTAAATAGAATAACAGTGGCAAAGGGTTACACACTGCTGACTGTAAATGTTACATTAGATAATTAGACAGATAGGTATCGATAAATTATCAAGGGAACAACAAAGTCACGAACACTTAGTTCAACTGTTACTATTTTTCCATATGAAATCAGTACTACTCATATGATTGAAATAGAAATAATCCTTATTTAGTTACAGACATATATATTCTATTATATATAATATATCCTAAATTCTTCATATTAGAAACTTCTATAACCAGTATAAGTGAAATATGTCCAAGATATTGGTAACTACAGAAGTAAACAGGTGAAAATTTCAACTTAGTGACTTACTTGTTGAACATTAGGATACAGGATAAATAATATTATATGATATGCTAGATAACCTCTTAGTATCCAGGAACATTAAAGAAAGACCTTAACATGCCAAATAGAGTCACCAATATAATTTAAGGTAAATAAACTCAGAATAGACTAATATGGTTTGTTAACATTATTATATAACCGCACAGTACAACATTATGGTGAAATTAAAATGAAATTAATACATAGTAAAATATGAACAAGCCCTCAAAAATTGAATAATTATAGGGGGTGACACATTGTGTCAACTTGAGTAGTTAAAAGCTTAAATAGGCTCAGAAATTCCACACCCGAGAGTCTGGAGGCCCCTCACTAGGCGAGGCCCCTCACTAGGCGAGGCCCCTCACTAGGCATTCAGGGCCCATCCTAGAGCAACTGCTGGGGAATCTGAAGGGGAAATGAGAATGGCTCGAAAGTGCCAATTCCTCCACAGAGCTCCTGTCTTTGCAGTCATCATGGAAGAAAGGGACAGAAGCTTGCCAGCAACCACAGGTACAGTCCCTCTCTTTTCCCTTTTCTATTGCCATAAACTGCTGCCTTCTACATGCCACTTGGCCTAAGAGCCAATAGACTCTACATGGACTGAAACATCCACTATCCACTAATTGTGAGCTAAATAAACTTTCCTTTCTTAATTTTGGGTGTCAGGCATTTTGTCCCAGCAACAAGAGAAAAGTAACTGAGATAATTATATAACACACTGAGAAAATAGATTTTGATTCTATTTATGTGATATTCCCAAGGCTGGGAAGACAGCTCTGTGGCACAAGTGCCTACCTGGCAAGTGCAAGGTCATGAGTTCTAACCCCACTCCCCCACCCCCAGAAAAATTCCCAGTAAAAGAAAGTTGACTGAGTAAACCACTTGGGCGCCTTTCTGTCCCTCTACCAGATGGAAGTTTTCTTTCCTTGAATAAATATATTCTCTTCTTAAAAAAGAAAAACAGAGAGAGAGACACAGAGAGAGAGAGAGAGAGAGAGAGAGAGAGAGAGAGACAGAAGAAAAGAAGAGAAAGAAAGAAAGAAAGAAAGAAAGAAAGAAAGAAAGAAAGAAAGAAAGAAAGAAAGAAAGAAAGCAGCTAACTGTAGTATGAATGAGACAGTCTGGAAGCTATCATGAAGGAATTTTGGTAGATGATAGGAATGTTCTAGAATTGGATTGCATTGGTTGTTTTATATGTTATGTGTTATCTGAAAAATCATTTATTTCATAGAAATAAGATTGACAGGGGCCACAAAGGTATCTTAGTGGCACACTGCCTGCCTGGCAAGTGCAAGGTCTTGAGTTTGAACCCTCATTTTGCTCCCTTCAAAAAAATTGGCAATATATAACTCATTAAAGCTGTTAACAAATTTAAAAATCATGTTTTAGCCCTTTGTCTAAAATCAAGAGTAAATTAAAGACTAGAATAAGAAAGTGCTG
>PVJA010012840.1:0-32357 GCA_004027025.1 Myocastor coypus
CAAGAACTTAAGGGCATAACACAGCTGAATGTGTTATGGATTAAACAACGAAGTGACTGGAAGCAGACAAAGCAGAAAACATCAATAGCAAAACCATACACTTATGTACACCGGATGAATCAGATATTGGTCTCAAGAACCTTCAAAAGGTTCAGCATATTGATTATAGCACAATGTAACGCTAAAATTATGTTTGGAACACATGTCACTCTTGTCTTTTTGATATGTACTGCTCCTGGTGTAAACTCAGTTACTGTCATTCTCTCAAGAGTAGTACTTGAAAATAAGAGATTGAACTTCATTATTAATAAAAGATTAAACAATGAAACAAATTCTTGCCTTCCATAGTAACATTTAGAAAGATTAAAACCAATATTAACATCATAGCACAGTGATGTATATATATATATATATATATATATATATATATATATATATATATATATACAGTGAGGGCAGACTTTCGGAGGTTCATATCCAAGTATTCACATTGTTTTCTCCTCAGCACCTCCACTCATAACAATATATTCTAATGACACACTCTCAGTGTATGGGATTGGTTATGTATTTTGCTTTATTTATTATTTAACTTAATTTTACTTTCAGTCTTTTTTGAGACAAGCCTCACTGTGCAGGTCAGGCTGAACTTGAGCTCACTTTGTAACCTAGGCTGGTATAGAACTCACAACTATCCTCCTGCTTCAGCCTGCCGAGTGCTGGGGTTAAAGGTGTGCACCATCCAACTGTTTTATTATTTTAATATCACAGAAAGAATTAAAAACTATAACTGTAATAAGCAATAAATTCTTAAATCAATTATGAAAATTAAATAGTAATAGGTTCCCATGTTCAAAAAATATATTTATCTCTGCAATTATATTTATATATTAAAGTTTATTTAATTATGTTTCCATATATAATTGTAATCTCATATATCTTCATATTTATCAAAACATTAAATGACAAAAGCAAATATGTTAGTGGTTTCTATTTTTCTATGGGGTCATTATGAATAGTTTTATTGGTTTTGTTATTACTCTGTCTTTGCCTATTTATCCATTTTGCAGTAAAGATGGTTTCAGAAAAGCAAACAAGCCGCCAAATAAGCTGCAAATACTTACTTAAAGTTGAAGCTGAAAAGCTTCTATTACCTTTGTTTTAGTTGCTTTCCTCATTGCTGAGATAAACTACCCATTGCCCAAAGTCAAGCGGAAGGCAGATTTATTTATCTCACAGAGTTTAGAGCTTTTAGTCCATAATCTGCTGGCTCCAAAATGGGTTGGCACATGGCAGAGGGCAGCAGCTCATGGTGGTGGAAGACAGCAAGGGCAACAAGTGAGAGAGCAGAAGGGAGCTATCTTTTTCTCTGCCCCTTATTTTATCCCAACTGCTCTGATTAGGGAGGCACCAATTCAGTCAAACAGTGGGCTCATCCAGCCATCGTTGACCCTAAATCCTAGCACCCTTAACCTAACACATTGGAGCACAAAACTTTAGATTGAACTGCTTTTGAAAAATGCTGCATTTAAAAGTACACGAGGTGGGCCGGTCAGGTAGCTCAGTGAATTAAAGTACCTGCTTAGGCAGACAAAGGGACCAAGGTTCAATCCCTGGCACGTCAGGCTGGCCCCAACCTAGGGCACGCTGAGGCGGTGACTGAGACTGGGTGTGGTGGCACAGACCTGTAACCCCAGGCTTTAGGAGGCTGAAAACAGGAAGACCACTTTGAGACCTATCTGTGTAATGAGACCCTGTAGACTCTGTACTAAATATATTTAAAAAAATAAATAAAAAGTACCTGAGGTTCTGAGGGGCATTTAGATTCAATGCCCTTCCTTTTGTTTTATATATATTTGCATTTTTGTGTAAAGGTATATAGCTTTTAGTTTTTAGTAAAATATCTGTAGATACTTGGATTTGAGAATACTTAGTAAAAAATGTAATGTGCTTTAAAAAATAATCAAGACTGTGCTGAAGTTGTTTTGCAGAGTTTGAAATGAAGCAGCAGCATAGAGCCAGGCCTTTGCTTCCGTTCATGTCCATGGCCACGGCTGCGCCATCTACCAGCTAGGCACTCTACACAGGAGGGAGCAGCAGCCCACGTGAATGTGTCTCAGCTTTGTGGCACTTTTGAGATTCAAGTGGTAATGACTACATTCTAGGTCGTCCTTACTGGAAGATGGATTAGGGACCATGTGTTAGCCTATGAAGGGAACACACATTTAAAAAGTAATAAAAAATATGGAGACTGTTTACATCTTAAAAACTACTACAAGCCACATGAGGAGGCACATGCATGCAATCCAAGCACTCAGGAGCTGGGGCAGGAGGGTTGTAGTAAATTCAAGGCCAGCCTGGAACACAGAGTGATTTTAAGGCTCACCTGCGCTACAAAATGAAACCATTTCAATAAGCAAATAAGTAAATAAGTAAGTAAGTAAATAAATAAACAGCATATTCCAAAGAAGACTGATTGCCATCACTGACATACTTCCATTCCCACCCCCATACTTCGAAGTCATTTATTCCATCATGCTGCTCTCTGAAGCAGTTCTGAGACTTTCTCTCTCTCTCTCTCTCTCTCTCTCTCTCTCTCTCTCTCTCTCTCTGTCTCTCTTTTTATTTTAGAAGGTGTCTACAGGGTGTTCAGGGTCTCACTACTAGATCATCAGAGTCACAGTGATCCACCTGTTTACAGACCCGGAAGAGCTGGGATTGTAGGCAAGCGCCACCACGCCCAGTCTTAGTTGCTGTCTAAGCGCGCCTCAGGGACAGGACCAGTATGGCATGCCCAGGGATTGAATCCCCAGTCCCTGCACTTGCTTGCAGATGCTTTAATCCCCTGAGCTATTTGGCTAGCCCCTGGACATCCTCTTTTAGGAGGATGTTGCACTGTCCCGGCAACTTCAGTGTCCTTACTTGATTTACAGTGGTTTCCTTGCAAGCACATTTTGACTTTGGGGAAGCTCCAGGAACTAAACTATGTCAAAACCAATGAATAGGGTGCATGAGGACACCCTGCCATGTCCGTACAGGCCAGCCTTTTTGACAGAGGGTGCTCTGTGGAGAGCACTCACTGTTGATTTTTTTAATCACACATTTTGTGTATGATTTGATCAAACAAAATAATGTCACACCATCTACAACATGAATTTCCCATGAGGGTTGAAGTAGAAACCTTTGAAGAACGACAAGCTTAACAGGTAGCAATTTTCCTGGGTAGACACCCATTCCTAATAGAATGGTGTTTATTCAGCTTTCCTGATCTGTCAGGGTACAAATCAGCCCAGCAGTAACACTTTCTTCAAGAGATTGTCTCCAACTTCATCTTAATTTTGTATTGTTAGAGTTAAGAAAAAATACCTTAAAATCTTATCATAAAAATCAAATATATGATATGTTGTAAACATTTAGCAATTTTTTAGCTTAGCATAAACTCTATAAACAGTAACAATTATACTATTAGCTAAAGATTAGTCATTATTAGATATTTGAAAATCCAAAACTGGTTTATAGAACAGGTTTAATCGCTTCCTTATTTAATTCAAATTGAACACAAAATTAGTTTTAATATGGAGAGGATTACAAAGCCATAGTAAGCTATATTGTCTTGTTCTTCAACACTGACAGTTCAGAAACATTCTTACTTTTATCTGAAGCTCTTTTTTCATGTCATTCTGATGTGTTTCTATATAAGCTGACTGAACCACCCAAAGAAAGGGTAAGGTGCATTAGCTGAGCTTGTTTGCTGCTCAGTTCAATATGGACATTAATGAAAAGAATATATATATATATATATATATATATATATATATATATATATATATGCAGTTCCAGGCCTATTCTTTAAAAAGAAGGTAAGAAGATATGGTACATGTTGGTGGCCTCATACACTTAGAAAAAAATAAATGAAAATATAAAGTTATGATAACCATCCAAAATCAGTGTTCAAAAGAAAAAAAAAAATTCAAAGTCACTGGCTTTGAAGATAGTTCTGAAAACCAGGTCAATACTTACGATTTTAAATTGCAGTTTTATAAGACACTCATGACATGATATATTTAAGGCTGTTTTATGTGTCCAATGTCATTGAAGGTTGCAAATAAATTTGGTCTTTCAAAAGCAAGATGAATGACAAAAATTCCCTGACATATAGCAAGTCTTCCAGGTTACTCATGACAAAAGTTCAATGATATCATCAAGAATATAAATCCACTGGTAATGACCTACTGCTGTCACTTCAAGAATTAAATATGATGTTTTCAAGAACAGTGTTGCAATTCTACTTTAGGACAAAAATACAACAGAACTGCAAACACATAACAAGTCTGTAAGAACAGTTACATAAATAAGATATCTATGTCTATTTTTAAATGAAATTTGTGAATGTAAGTTCCCTATATTAGATAATTTTTTCCAGAAGGAGCTTCTTTCTTTAAAAAAATCTTTGTATTTATTTGGCACAGGATCTCACTATGCAATTCAAGCTCATAATGATTGTCTTGTCTCAGCCTCCCCAGCACTGGGATTAAAGGTGTATGCTACCCTGCCCTATTTCAGTGGCCAGTAGGGCATGCCCAAGGTTCTGAGGCCAGCTTGTCAGCATACAGTGCTGGGGATTGAACTCAAGTCCTTATACTTGCCAGGCAGACACTTAACCACCAAGCTATCTGCCCAACTCAGGAGCTTTTTTCTTAAATTATATGATATACTTAATTTGAGATTATACAATTTTGGTGGTAGTTTATGTTGCTGTTAAAAACTTGGAATTAATCTAAACAGTGGAGAGCATAACAAAGCAAAAGGACAGAAGGAGAATTTTTAAAATATAATTCACATGATTTTCCAGACCATATATATTTCACCAAATTTAGCATGTATATATCCATTTTGCTTTTTAAAGGCTTTTAAATTTGCCTTTTTAAAATTATTGAAAGTGTACATGCTGTTTACATATCAGAGTCATTTTCAAGTCAATGTATTTCATGAAATGATGAAACTTATTGGTAACAAGTTTATCTGAAACTTATTGCAATTAGTATGTATAAGAAACTAGTGTATTTCTATTTATGCATCTTGCTTAGTGCGATTGGGGTTGCAAGCTATATCAATCCACATCTCTAGAAAATTGATACTTTCTTGCAATACCCTACATCTTTATAGCCTCATTATTGAAATTATGGCTTACATGTAAAATATATTAAAAGTATACTATTAAAAATTTAGATAATATCAATGTTGAAAAAATTTCAACACATGGCTGTAATTCTAGGATTTTTATACAAATTATGTGTATTTGTGTGTGTTTGCTTTTTAAGATCATTGTTACAGTAACAGTAGAATCTTTTATTCCAGTCATTAGGATACACACAGAATCACAAAACAAAGGTCTTGATCTTCCCCAGTTTCCTGAAGCTCCTCTGAGTGTCTCCTTACATTGTTCATCATGATGGTAAAGGTGAAGGATGGATGAACAAGGACGGCTGAGAGAAGCCGGCTCTAAGAGAGAGTGCCACCTCTGAGAACCTCGCTGGAGCCCTGCATCAGCCATGTCTGTGAGATGCTGCGTGATTGGCTTCACAGTTGTGCGACTCCTCTCAAGAGCATGAGGATATGGCAGGATTTTTCCTACCAAGAAGCATGCTACTATAGTCTCCCTAGTATAAGAGCTCTAAAGAAGAAATAAAAATGGAAGGGCATAACACAGCTGAATGATAGTCAAAGACTTAAGGACTGAACAATGAAGTGACTGGAAGTAGAAAAGAGAGGAAACATAGCAGGAACAAAACCATGCACTTATGTATACAGGATGAATCAGATATTGGTCCTAAGAACCTTTAAAAGATTTTTCATGCTTGGGAAGCCTGTCATTCTGGTCTTTTAGAAGTGTAGCAAAATATAAAAGGGGGGTATTGATTGTGAGTAGGTTTAAATCAACAACCTCCAACATTGCCAGTTTCACTGGTAACCCAACGCAAATAAGGAGCAGTGGACTGTGTGTACAGCTCAAAGAGAAGAAATTTTTTTCTTTTCTCTTTCCTTAGCAATATCGATCAGAAAATTCTTCATGTCTACACCCTATGCTCTGTATAACTACTATGAAGACAACATTATGCAATGTGTCAATTATTGAGAATGTACTACTAATGTGTTTTGAAACTCTTATTGTTAATTCTCATTAAAATGATAAAATAAATAAAAAAGAAGCATAAATGCATTGGTGCCTATGACAATGCCTTGTAGAATTTAAAATCCAACCAAAGTGTGCTCTCAGTTTTGGAATATCTTATTTTTTATGTCAGTACTAACATACTTTAAAGAAAAGATTCAGCAGAAATTCATCAAATAAAGGGAAATGTGGAAATAACCCAAGAAGCACTTTGGTAGGGAAAAGCTTATATTAAAATATGTGGTTTTACTCAAGTGACACCACAGCATTGAAAACTGAGCCATCATCTGATTATTATCTGATAGGGTACTTACTAATACAGCCCACATTTCTAGAGATATATGTATTTCTAAGAGGACTTAAAAAGACGAAAATGTTAAAACTGAAGCCATTCTCAATTTGAGCATATAAAGTATGACCAAAGAATATAGTGAATGATTAAATTAAAATAGTATTATAGCAAAAGTCACATTGCTATTAATTCTCTCAAGATATTTTGCACTGCTTTGAATAAACTTTTCAAATTGTTCTTATTGCTTTCAGAAGCCATTCTGGCACTCCTTTCATATGAGTGTCTTTAGATGCACTGTCATTTATGCTTCGATGTCATGAATCAGTGAAAAATATTTGCCTATCATGGTCATTTGTACTATGGGAAACAATCCAAAGTTTTGTGGTATCAGATCTGGACAATCAGGAAGGAAGAGTCACCACCATATTTTTATAGCCTCACTTTTCCACTGAATACCACTAGTTGCAGCATTCGCCATATTGGTGATCACACCTACAAAAGCTACTCATGAACCTAAACCTTGCTTCTCTCTTTCTTTGGTTAACTTAACTTAAGCCTCCTGTGCTTAGGTTTCATCAGCTATACAGAGAATGCATTAGTGATCATAACTGCATCATCAATTGTTGAAAAAATTAAGTGAATCATTACATGTAAAATGCAGTTTCATAGAAAGAGCTTGCTAAACATGATTCATGATTATTATTATCCCTGTTTCCCAAATGATAGTCACACATGAAATTTGCTATCTTTTTGTTTTTGTTCTATTTAAACAAAATAATCTTTCCAAGAAAACTGTCTTTAACCCAAATTCTCCCTGCAGCTTATAAATAATTCTCATCAAAGGGCCACATAATAATCACTCCACTTATACATGTGGTACAGGGTTGCAGGTTTGTATGATCAGTTTTTCTTCATGAAATAAAACATCACAGGCAAGTGTACAACAAAATTCTAATGAGCAAGTACAAACAATGTATTATTTTTCTCTATACTCCTTACATCATCAATGAAATTATTAATAATAATTATAATTACCAAATATATATTGCTATACACAATATCCATTCATATTTGCATTGTTACATTTTTCATTTAGGATTTCATTTGAACTTCATAAATAGGGGAAGTAGACTGTGTCATGTACACCATTTTTAAACTTCACAAAATAGAAGGGGAAGATAGGATTTTAGGACCGAAAATAGGAAACAGGGCCTTCACACTCAGTCATACCTCCAGCCCTTTTTAAATTTTGAGACAGAGCCTCATCACATTTCTAAATTGCTCAAGCTGAGATTCATATTAAAAACTACCAGGCTTGGTCTCCCACAGTGCTGAGATTACGGTGTCTCACTATTAACACTTGTAGAAAATGCCTTTCTGATTGAGGTACCCAGAGTTTAGAAAAGGCCATCTCAGAAGGACACTAAGGAATCACACAGAACCTCTTCAGGTGAAGTGAAATGACATGTCCTACGCCTATTTCTTATCTGGGTTCTGCAAAACTCTTTCATTCGTGCATCATTACAGGACACTATTAGCACTATGTCACGCTAATAGTGTTTATAATTCCACACAACTCTTACCTATCACCAACATGTCAAGGAGATAAATTTTAAATGTAATCTCTTATTTATGAAGTGTAAGCCCCTTTGTCACCTAGAAAGTTTACTGGTCGAAGGTATGACAAATGCCAATAATTTCTGGACTTCAAATTTAACTACTAACCTGCATTTTTGAAATAAGGTTCTAGGAGATAATTGCCCTTCTTTTACTAAGTAAATACTTACTAAATGTTTTATTTTTTCTGGTCTCCGGGGACTTATGAATCAACCCTACTAATTTTCCTTAGAAGTTAAGTCTTCACTTTCATGTATGGTAAACTTACTATTAGTGTAGGGCACACAATCTAACAAGTTGCCATAAACTACTCAGAGGCAAAGTTGAAATTCAAGTTCACTAAAATCTGGCTTTAAAATAGTTTTAATCTTCACTAATCCAGGGTACCTTAATCAGAAATTATGGCCTCATTAAAAGAATTTACTGGTTTCCCTTCCTATCTAAATTACTATATCATTTTAATAGGGTTGGAAGTCATTACGCTGATGATGCAACATATATCTGTCCAGTCTTTGGACATTCAGATTTTACAACTGTGACATCTGAAGTGTTTATGAGCTCATTAAACATTCTCTTTAGTTTCCCTCATTTAATTTTCCATCATAAAAGAGAAAGGCACACTATGCAAAAATACTTCCTGCCCCTCAAAACATTAATTTGGGGAGATTTTTTTTGCATATTCATGTATTATAGGTTTTTTTTTTTTTTCTAAACTTGAAGGCATATTTATAAAATTCAATAGGATTAAGGGAATCAGAGTTCAAATTCTGGCCTCTAATACTAATTAGCTGTGTGGTTGTCTATAGTAGTATTGCTGTGGAACAAATCACCCTGAAATTAAGTGGCTGAAAACAGGAACTGTATCATTGTCTTACACTTTCTGTGGTCAAGGATTTGGGACAGGTTTCCGAGGAATATGGCTCCAGTTCTCTACCAGCAGTCAGATGGTAGCTTATGCTCAAAGAGCGGGGAGAAATTGGAGCAGCTGGGCTTTTGTCAGTCATCTCTAAACCTCTGTCTTTCTCCCTCCATACTGCAATTGCCAGCTTCCACCAAAGACCTTGCATTTGGACGCAGTCACCAGGAGCTACTCTGAGCATTATAGCGTCAGGGCCTTTGGATGGGCAGCACTGCCCCAGCTCCTGGTTTTGGGGTAAATGCTCCAGGGACAAGGTGGGTGTGGCTTCCTTCTTGACCTAATCTTACAGTCTCTCTGAGTCACTTCCACTACATCCTGTTGGTCTCACATGAGCCCTAAACCAATCTAAACTCAAGCAGAAATTACACGGAAATAGCAAGGTTTGTGAAGAGCACATAGGAGATCTGTTGCTGCCATCTTTGGAAAATAAAACAGGCCACAGAAACCTTTGCTCTCAGAAGTGTACCTGACCCAGAGAATGTCTCTCCACAAATTGTAGTGATTACTAATATTCTCAGGTCGCAGAACAAGTGTCACTGAGGAAGTCTTCCTCATTCTCACGGATTTGTCGTGCTCTCTTCAAACTCACATACTGTGCAGTGCTTTTCTTCCAATATACCTTTACAGATTGTACAGTAGTCGTATGCTCCTGTGTCTAGGTGCTCCAGAGCACTGTGAACTCCTCAGGAGCAGAAATCAACATAGTTGCCCAAGAAATAGAAATGTGTTTATTTGCAAATGAGTTTGTTCACAGCAAAAGTACAACTACCAGCAATGCAAATGCAAGTCAAAGACAACATTGAAACTTAGGAGGGAATACAAATGAAGAAAACAGGACCACTGACTTTCAAGTCGGCTTTCTCTTCAAGCTACTCGTTAGAAGCCATAATGAAGAAGAATAGGAGATGAGATTTCCAAACGAAACAGCAGAGTTATTAGTAAAGTCTGGTCTTAAATTAACATCCAGAGAGTAGATTTAATTTTTTCTAATAGACTGATGCAAATTTGCTACTATTCCTATCACTGCAATTTAGGGTCTAAAGGTCCAAAATTAAAAACGTTTGCTGAGAGAAACTACATTTACAAGTGAAAAAAGCTTTAAATGTTGTAAATCCACAGCTTTATATTCCAGCTTTATATTCTTTAAAGAGAAATTAACATTAAAGCCAACCTCATGCAACAAAAATATCTATTATTGGATATCATATAAAAATGTATAAGTCCTTTACCAACAAGGTCTGCAAGCTCCTTGGCCAATAGGAATAGACCTATAAATCACCAGAAAGCCTGCAAAATCTTAAGCAGAAACCACTCTAAGAATAATCATTTAAATTCATTGAAAAAAGAAAATCACAGTACATTAAAATTTCAAAAAGCCATTTGTGAATAATACCACCCCAGAATTTTCATCTTTTTCCCCAGAGACCAGAGATATTTAAAATGGATTTTTAGGTTGAACTCTAGGAATGTCAGATCTCAGGAAAACAGCGGCGAAGAGACTCTAATTAGCTGTGATGAACGTTGATTATACAGCATGGTTATAACAATGATTACAAAAGGAAAAAAAAAAAGAAGAGGAGGTGATACATTGGTCCTACATATCAAGTGTGGTTGTGTAATTAGAGAAATTTAATCACAGCAGGCAAATGTGATGTATTTGTATTTGTACCATTTTATGGATTCAGACAAAACTATGACTCTTTCATAGGCTTTTCCACTAAAGCATTTAATTCTTGAAAATGTTTTTGTCCCTTCTTAGTTTTTCCCCCCTCCACCATTTTTTTTCCCTCAGCAAAATGCTTTGCACTTTTGTCTCATTACAATGCTTTTGTCTAGGGTGATAATTAGGATCAGCAGAAGGCACCAGGAAAAGTGACCTCTGTTTTATCTGGAATATTTGCTTTTAAAGATATCCTCATGTGAGTTTCTAAAAGGGAACAGAATAACCATGCTTATGGATGAAGCCATGAGTGACAGGAGTATTCTCAAGTTCTGAGAGATCAGCCAGAGTTGACTCATGAATAAATTCCCAAATGTAAGAAGTCATTTGGTCAGCAGAATGCCAGCAAAAGACAGTAACCTGTTAGGAGGTCACAGAGTTTATCCTGAACAAGAGTCTGGCTCACAGCTTTCTGTCCTTTGATTTCCTGAAGAAGTGATGGATGAGAAGAAGGGGTCACCCAGGAGTACCAAACCAAATGGAAACAACATAGAAGGTCTAAAAGGGAAATGTGAGCCAGCTATGGTATGGTCAGAAAATTCTTTGTTGTACTGATTACCTATAAAGCATTTTCCCTGAACATGTTTTTTGTAACTATTGTTCTATAATTAGGTGTTTGTGCTAGAATTAGGAGAAAACATGAAAAAGCTGTTCTCACAGTATATTGGTAAGAGACTCCTGTGTTATCATTGATGAAGTTGGACTAAACTATATAATTTATCATTATGACAGTGTGCTCGGACTTTCCCTGGGAAGTCCAGTTCAGAATAACAAAATAAAGAAATGCATAGATCACTAGAAGGTTGCACTGTACTAATTACTTACTAATCCTTGCTGTAGTTTCAATATTATATTCATGTATATAATATAATTTATCTTCTATAAATTCAATAAAGACATTGAAAACATATTCATACAAATGAAAATTTCCTTAGAGATATTCAGAATTCTATCAACGCATAATTCAAAAGTTTTTTTTGCCAAAAGCCAGAAAAGTTTCTTTTCATAAAGAATGAACTTTGTTACAGATATATCATGAAAAGGAGAAGAAAACGCCAATTTTTTACAACATATTTTGAAGATTCTCTAACAGCACAGACTTTCAAAATCTTTTGGTCCACATATTTATAAAAGAAATTAAGCATCCTTTCCCCAGCCCCAACAGACACACACACAAATCAAACCAATTTCAGTAAAAGTCTGTACCTGACACAGGAGGGCAAATACCTGCTGTGCCAATGCAGCGACACACGCAGTGCTGATGGGGCTGACTGCAAACCGCCTGTCGACACCAGAAGGGAGGAATGGACTTATTTTCTCTAAGAAGGAAGCCGAAGTTAGGCTGTCAGATCTTCTTCTCTGTCAAGTTACGCATTTCCTAGGAAATCTGTCAATCCTTAAATGCTAGCCCAATTTATACCAATCAAACAAAACATTCTTTGGGTTGATTTGGGCCCCCGGGCTGCCACTTGGCAGACTACTCCATTCTAAGGCTGTTGCCTGGTTTATCAAGTAAAGCATGAACTTCAGGGATGAGCTGTGGCCAGGCAAGGAAAGAGTCAGAAAGCTGGACCAGGAGGATGATCTTCATCCAAGATGAGCAAGGTATATACTTGAAGATGTGACATAAATCACTGTGCAGAAATTTGGCAACATCAGTAAGTGTGAGTCTTTTCTAATAATCCACAGTTATTCACCTCAAGTGTATTCCCTGGATGTCAAAAGATGAGAATAAAAATTAAAGCATTCAATTTTATCTTAATGTTTTTCAGCATTTTCATTCTTAGCTGCAGAAGGGGGCTTGCTTGTTAGCTCAGTGGTTTAAGGGCCTGCTTGGGCAATCCAGTCAGGCACAAGGGAGAGCTATTCAATCCCCAGACTCTTACTTAAGGTAGCCTGAGCCAGCCAAAAAAAAAAAAAGAAATCCTTCCCAACTTTTAAGGGCCATCTAAATAGCTCCAGGGCTGGGGATTTGATATCCGGGACTGCTGTGCCAGCCCTACCTTCAGGGCATGCTGAGATAGCAATTGAGAGTGGGTGTAGTGGCATGTACCTGCAATCCCAGCTCTTGGAAGGCTATAAACAGGTGGATCACTATGAGTCTAGTAGTGAGACCCTGAACACCCTGTAGACTCTTCCCTAAAATACAATCAATCAGTCAATCAACCAACCAATCAATTAATGAAAAAGAGCATTCTTAGCTACAAGAACAGGACAAACATAAGAAAAAATGGGACAAAATTAAGAACCAACCTGTTACATGTGAAGAATACTGTTTCCAATACTCAGGAGGATTTCTTGAACCCAGAGTTTCACAACCTGACACTCTCTGAGAAGGCTGGGAAGGTCTCTTGTCAGGGAAGAATGCTCTTGAGCTGCTGGAGGATGAGATCACCAGGAGGATAGGGCCTCATAGCTTCTGTATCCTTAGAAGACAAGCAAGGGCAAGCAGAGCACCAGGACTACATCCAAGGTAAGGGAAAATGAAACTTTGTTTCTTGAAAGAAACTGCTATTTAGAGAGAGAAGGGGAAGAGCGTACCTGGACGGGAAGCAAGGTCAGCCTAATACAAGCAGTAAATAGAAATTGTCACTCTGCCTAAAACATAGTGCCTAGATTTCAAATCAAATCAAGGGTGAATTCTAATGCTGCCTTGCAAAACCTAAACAAGAAAGAAAGAGAATAATTGCATTCTCCATAGCCCTTCTCTAGCTGGCTTTAGTTCTTTGCTACAGTTTCAACATATATGGTTTTAAGAATTAAAGTCATTCAAAGCATTATTCGCATAAGGAAGCCTGCTTCCTACTAGAATCCTGGCAGGCTATTTTGATTCTCAATATTCCAAATGAGAAAGTAAAGCTCAGTGAAGTTATATGCTCACAGTCACTGAGCTGAGGAAGAAAAAAAAATCCAGATTAAAATACAGTAAATCTTTGGATGCTCCACGTGATGACATGTATGATGTGAATGTATACATCCTCTCAAAGTTCTCCCAACTGCATGTTCTTTGTCTTGGTCAGCATGAGCTCTTTCTGACCCTGCTGTCCTTGGAGGATTCCTCCTGCATAGTCCAAGGCAACGAAGACAGCCTCATTCCCTAACTAGTCATTGTAAGGTGAGATTATGGTGAATTGTTAAAATATTTGCTGTCTTGCTCACGAAAAAAACACAGGGAAGAGATGGAGAATAGAAACAACTCCACTAAGTGGGGAAAAAGGAACGGTGATGCTGTCGGAGCAACAGGACTAGAGAGGAGAGCTTGAAGCCTGAATTACTCAAATTGGAAGGAAGCCAGTGCATTTCCAGTGAAAAGGAGATGGGCACATGTATGATAGAAATTAATTTCTATTAACTAAATCATATGTTCTGAAAGGGGCACTAGGGAGAGGAAATAATTTGGCAAATGCATCTTTTGTGTTCAAACATCAATTTCTATTCGTGAGAGATACTTGTCTTTCCAACATTGCACTCTCTGTAAGGAGAAAAGATTTGGAAAATAAACTTTCTAAACTGTTTATGTATGAAATTCTGGTTTGATGTTTAAAGCAGAGAAGAATATTAGTAAGAGTAAAGATCTGTGATAAAATAAAGAAAAACAGACACCCAGCTTAATTCATATTCTTTAAGGACCAGGGTCTTTCAGAAACATAGTCATGTATAATTTGGCATATCATATATTTAAATTTGAAGTATCTCTAATAAAAGGAATTAGCTCACACCAGAAATGTGACCCAAGATAAATGCACATGCGCACATTCATGCGCACACACACACACATATGCGTGCACACGCACACACGCACACACGCACACGGCATCGGCGCCCTGGGGTGAAGATTGGAGAAGATGCTTGCTTGTCTGGAGCCTGTGGAGTGAGAATTCCCTCCGACCTTTTACCTGCAGCCTCACCTCCCAGATGACAGAGCTGCTATTGATCAGAATCCGTTGTCTGGCTCTGGAAAGGTAAAATCCACGTAATTACTGCTGCTGGTTGAAGAGCGATGCTTGCACAGAGAGAAGATGCCATTACCATCTACTAACTGACAACTCTATAAACTCTCGAATGGTAAGCCCGTGTGTTTATGAATCTGAACTTCTAAGGCATTTAATTACAGATAAACGGGCGGTATAAAACTCAGGTCCCACCATATAGTCAAATTAGCTCACGTTTGCATGTCCGTCTTATCCCTCTCTGCAATTCCCTTCCATTCCTCTCTGATGCCCCTCCACCGGTCATTGTTACTGTGTATTCCTCTCTTGTTGAGGACAGCTGTGACTATGAAATTTCACTCACAAAAATATTAAGAAACATTCTATTCCCCCTTGTGATTTTCTTTTAGGTTCATTGTATAAAGCAAGATCAGACTGCAACTTGCCTTTGACTGCCACAAGATCTGCCAGTTTAACATTTTAGGGTACTTATAAAACATCTGTCACTTGGGAAAGTGGACTCATTCACAGAGTTTATCATTATCCAATCAAACTTTGTACCGAACCCCATAATATGAGGTCCATCTTCATATTTAATAGTAAGTTCGGGGCCTGGCAGGATGGCTCAGTGGTCTAAAGCGCCTGCTTGGGAGGGCTTGGGCGGCTGCAGGGACCGCAGTTCGATCCCCGGCACAACATGCTGCACCAGCCCTGCCCTCAGGGCAGGCTGAGCCGGCCATAAAAATAAATAAACAAACGAAAAAGTTCTGAAACAAGAAAAAAAAAAAAAAATAGTAAGTTCACCAGGCTTGTGGGCCAATGCTGGATAAATGAATTTTTTGGAATTTTTACTCTCAGAAAATTGAATTCTCTCTCAAAGTCACTAATTTTACTGTGGACACATGTTCATATTCCCTGAATATTATTCTTGAACTGTACTGAATTGCTACAAATTTAAAAGATTAGAAATAATATTTCTTTGTTCTCTGGCTATTTTCCCATTTTCCCCTTGTCTCTTGCGTCAGACCTCATTCTTTCTACTCATTATAGCTCTTGGTGTCGCCTGAAACCTCTTCAAATTTCCTCCAAGCTGATAGCTGTTTCTACAATTTCCTGAAAATACATTTGAGGGTTACTAAGAGTCTCCTCCCTGGGAGCCCAATGGCCTTTTCTCCACTAAAATTTGCCTTCAGCCATTGCAGGTACAAAGAAAGTTCTCAACTGGTGCCAGGTTTTCTACACAATACCCATACGCTCTTTGTCTCCATTTCAGTCACGCCTACTTCATTCTTGATTTCCACACTAATTATCCTTAAAAGGCATTTGCATCTTGTCATGTTCCTGCTCTGATACCATCAATCCCTTTCTTGCTACTATTGCATGAAATCTAAACTACTTTGCTCACTTTGCCTGGTCCTCCACCAGTCTGTATAAAGCAATTATTATTTGATAGATAAATGTAAGTAAGATTAACCTAGTAGTCTGTATGCTTCAATCATTTCCCAAGAAGGAGGAGGATGTATTACAGCAATAGCAAAGAATTCAGAGGAGTATCCACACTGCAGTCCTAAACCCACTTATTCACTGGAAAGTGCTGGTACTGCAACTCAACCACAACACTGAGAATGTGGTTTAAAGAAAACAACTCACAGACTTGACTCCCATGCCAGCAGAGAGGGAGTGCTCTACAACGTTGGCACAATACTTGTAACACATGGTCCATGGGTTCACTACCAGTGGTATAGGATGTAAAAGCAAAGAAGTTAACCGCCTTATTCAGCTTCAGTTGTATTCCTTAAACTCAAGTTCAGGCTACACATTAGAATTTCCATTAAGAGAAAGTAAGTTACTTAAGATGGAAAAGAAAGGTTTGTGAGAGCTGAGAGGTACATAGTCCCACTTTGTGAAGTTATTAATTCTAGTGTTTTTTCCTAGTGGTTTATTTTTGAAATGAACGGATGACACCTGGGTGATCAGATGCAAAGCTCTAAATCACTCATAACAGTCCTATGATTCTCACATACAACATAGGGAAATGGTAACTACTATGAACTCAACTTATTTGTTAATACTTCATTAATTTCATGTTAATATTTCTTCCTTGAAGCCTAACCCACGGAGAATTTCATCACCACTACTATTCAGGTGTCAAATTTCTTTCTAAAGCAAAACAAAAAAATCTTTTATTGAAATGTATCTTTAGTTTTGTAGACAATAGAAACTGTGAAAAAGAAAACTAAATCTTCATCAGTTTAATTCACAAAGCAAACGCACAGGGAAATAGCATTATTCACCATTTAAATTGCCTAATTAGTCTTGGGAATATTTTAACTCTGTCCAAAGTGAAGGAATTTTACACCCAGTTATGACAGTGCTCAATTTCTAAATAGTAGATTGCAGTGAGCCCTCCACTGAATGAAATAAATCACTTCTGGGCTGACAAAACTCTACTGAGAAACCATCTGAAAGATCTAGTGAGCCCTGAAGTGAAATATATACATTTTTAAAAGGATAAACATTGTAGGGAATGTCTGCTATGTTTTTTAGTGAGTCATCCAAATGTTCCAGAGCTCTCTGATTTATTCTCAAGTAAAAACTTTGACTCCTTAAAAATTGCACATGATAGTCAAAGGAAACCATGTACCCTGCCCGGGTGCCAGCTACCTGCCTCGCAGACTTCTTTGAGCATAAATCACTCTTAAGACATCCTTTGCTTCCATACCCTGCCTGTGCTCACCGTGAGGCACCATTCTTGTTAACACTAAAGTAGCAATTTGAGCTTAGCTGTTTGGGGCTCTATGATGTCAAGTCCTCAGAGTTGCATGGGTCAGGAGCGATCATGAATGTAAATGCAAATATCCACAATCTGCTCTGCTGGGAAAATGATTCTTGCCCAGGCCAAAGAAGGCAGTAGACATACAAATACTTGGGCTTTGGCCTCTAATAAGCCTAGAAACTGTCTGTTCAATTTCACAGCATTGCTTTCAACTGGCTCTAATATATGCATATGTCTAGTGAATTCATTCCTCTTGGGGAAAATGAAGGGCCTGTGATCTGATAGGAATTGTTCAAAGTTTTATATTTTAACTGTTCTCTTCTGTGTATATGAGCTGTTTACTTTTCTACCACCTTCAAACATTCTAGCATTTTAGAATAATGTTTAAAACATGGTGCTATTAAGAAACTTTAAGATTGCAACTGTAAAAACAGACCTATGTCATTATAATCAGTGAAAAAGCCCCTTAACTGGAATTTCAGAATATAAAAAGAGCCCATGCAGAGAACTGGCAGAGTAAGAACCAAAAAAGAGAAGAGAGAAATAAAAAGGGGAAGAAAATCTATCATGCAAAGAAAAGGGGGTGTTTCTATTCTTGACAGCCCATTTGAAAGAATAAATGTGATTCAGTATTTGAGTAACAGACTTCTTTTATTGGAAAGCTGGTGTTACTACATTGGCTTGCACAGTCTTTACATACTGCATCTATTGAGGTACTTATTCATTTCTATTTTAGATGGTCATGAGCCTATCTGTTTTTCCTATAGAATATGGGCTCTTCAAGCACCAGAATTACGCTGCAAGCCTCTGCCAAAAAAAGTTCCCTGCACAAAGCAGATATTCACTATTTGTATCATGAATAAATGTCGACGACTAGAAAAAAAGTGCTGAAAACACATTTTTGATCAGAGCGAGATGCAACAGTAGGAAGACATTTGGACAGGAAATTTATTCCATATAAGTACTGCATTAATGGAAACGAATATTCATAATGTATTAGCATGCTATGGTGAAATGATCACAAAGAATAAGCAAGCTCTGTAATACTTCTCCGAGTGAACCTTTTCCATCAAGAGAATCTGCGTGTGCCCAACAGTGTGTGTTTTCCTTGAATGCTCGCGGGGTAGCAGTGCAGGAGGCAGCCGATGGCACTGCTCAGGTGTGTGGGTTGGATAATAATGATATCTTGATAAGCAAAGATGGTGGGACACTAAAAGGTCTCCCCAAAATAGGAGTTCAGTTATGTCCAAACTGAGCAGAGAGAGAGAAATTATTACAAAGATAGACTGACAGACAAGAGACAGAGAATTCGAATCAAACTTCAGCTAGGCCACAGGTACCAGCTCTTGTTTCACTTTCTCTGTTGTAGCTTGTCAGGCGTCCCAGCTGTTAGAGGCTGTATGGAATCTTCGCCTCTCTCCTTAAGGTCTCTAAGCAATACCTACTTCTCTAACTTTTTTTATGTTTTCCACCAAAAAATAATTCCCTTTATATTATTTCCTTTGAAATAGTATTCTCCTCCCACTTTTCTTTTGGCCCCACTTCCACGCCAGCCCTTTGCCTTCCTGCCCAGCGGACGTGGCTCCCACTCCCAGTTAGGAGGGGATCAGCAGCCTCCTAACTGCCAACCCTAAAACGCTTCCCTTCTCAGTGTAATGAGTATCTCCAGTGCCACTGAAGCTGTTGATTGCTCCGTCAGTCATTGCACCAGTTGGGCTGACCAGATGCAGTGAATGCGCATGAGCTACTACCAGTGAGATACTTAGCACATAGAATGGATTCAAAAAGATATTTGCTGATGCTCAATTGTCATTTCTCAGTTGCCCTTGTTCAGTTTTTACATAGATGTCCTTCTGCAGGGTCTTACTCACCCACACACTCCTTTTGAGTATCTTATCTACATTGGGTCGGGGCTGGTCCTGAGTTTGATCCCCAGTTCTGCAAAAAACAAGCAAGCAAGCAAGCAAGCAAGCAAGAAAGAAAGAAAGAAAGAAAGAAAGAAAGAAAGACAATAAAACAGAATACACTGGGTCGCACAATTATTGTGCTACAACCACCACATCTACATATGTAGGGCAAATGCAAATGTATCATCTGCTCTCTGAAAGTTCACAGGATTGAATGGGCAGTGGCAAATTGATGGAACAAAAAAAAAAAAAATTCCAATTTATTATCGTGCAGAAGGGCTTTACAGGAACATGGCCACCCAGTTCTCCAGTGATTTTCAAAACTTACATAGCCTTTACGTGGAGAGCAAAAAGGGGGAATGCGTTCATTCACACTGAGAAGCACTGGTAAACCTAGGGTTGGTTGTGTCTTTCCTCAGGTGGGTGACTATAAACAGACCACAACCCAGCAGTTCACGTCTCATGCCCTTTCCTGTGGTTTGTAGAGATTGCTGAGCCGCACACAATGAGTCTAAAGTCCATTTGCACAGTTCGCATTGTAGAAGGCTTCAGTTTTTGGGAGATCATATTTATATCCACACCTTCTAAAGTTCCTATACAGAATGCTAAATTTAGATCTGTGTCATTTTGTTTTAAACATGGAAACATCTGGAATACTTCAGTTTGAGAAAGATGAGTGTTAAGTAGATGATGACGCAGGTCTTAAGAACACGTTGTTAAATTTAGAAATCAGATGCATTTTCACTTTAGAAAGTGCTAGAATAATAATTCATCCTATTAAAAGAATTATTTCCTATTTTTAATATACCAAGCAAACAGGAACTTCTATAAAATTCATAGCAACTTACTTATAAGAATTGGAAAAAAAAAAAAAAAAGCTGGTATGGTTGAAGCCGTAACATCTATGGTTCCACGTCAATTTACAGTGGTAGATGTGCCAGGGAAACAAACGTGTCATGGGAATTCTCACAACAATAAATATCATGCTCTGGGTGCACAGATGGAGTTAGGGTCTCATGCTTCCAGTTGTGAGACCAGGTTGAGGGCTGTGATGGAATAAATCACAAAGACTTGGACCTTCAAGTCTTATGCTTCACAAGGCACACCTGATGGAACTGACGGGGCACACTTTGTGCAGGACTGTAAGTTGCCCCTGTAAGCCCTATCTACCCTAGCTGAGCATGAAGATAGGGAGAGGGATGAATGCTGATCTCACACTTCTGATCTCAAGCCCCCCAGATATCCTCCTGCCTGTCTCCTCAGTGACTGGTACCATAGCTAACATCTACCCTATTGGATTGAGATCAGTATGAAACTTGCTTGATTGAATAATAAAAAATTTTTCCATGGATAGAATGTATGAATCTATTTAAGTGGACTATGACTTACTAACAATATCAATAAAAAGTGAAAAGATTTGGACCATTCTATTCTCAAAGTGACATGTTACTGTCCTCTGATTTAAGAGCTTTCTAAATGTCACTCGTATCAAACATTTTTTGTGATGCTTTATGTCTCTTCACCCCCACTGCCTGCCTCACAACAAACAACAATAAGCAACAGAAGAATGGTCACCCTACCTTCTTCCTTTCACAAATTTTCTTTTTCCCATCTGAATTCTCAATAAATACTTACATTCTAGACAGTGGATCACACACCTCAGGGAAATTCTGAGTCAATAACAACCTTGATTCCACACAATGAATCAAATATTGTCCCTAAACATAGTGCAAAGTGATGATAAAATGAGGTAGAGTGTGGCAGCACCGTGAAAAAGGAGAAAGCAATGCCATTAGAGGGTTCAGGGAAATAACCTCTGCTGGGAGGACCTCAAGGCTCTCAAAAAGAAGACTGTCTTAGCCAAGATGCCATAGTGCAAGTACATATTGGTTTGAGATTCAGAGTCATCCCTGTACGTTCCTGGGGAATTGCTTCTAGGAATCCCTGAAGATGCTGAAAACTTGCAGTGCTCAAGGTCATTATACATTAAAGTGCAATATTTATACATAACTTACAAAAATGCTCACATTTTAAGCTTCCTCTGAATTACTGGAAATATCTGATACATTGTAAATCACATGTGAACAGTTGTACTGTATTGTTTAAGGACTAAAGACAAGAAAAAGTTCATATGTATTCTTTAGAAAAGAAAATTTTTAGAGAGTAGATTTGGCCAGGCGTGGTGGAGCATGCTTCAGCCCACCAGGGTATCTGGGAGGTTGATAAGGTGATCCCAAGTTACAACAAGGTTTGAGTCATTTAATAACTTAACAATATACAGCCTGAAAGTATTTTTTTTAATTTTTTAAAAAGAATACAAAAGATAGAAAAATAAAGAAAACATTAGAAAAAATATAGAATTTCAGTAAACAAAATGATAAGAAGTCAACAATCATTATATTGCATATTGTCATCTTCAAATTAGTTGCTGATATGGGCATATATAAGCCTATAAAATGGTCAAAAAGTATAAAAAATTAAAAAGAATAGAGGAAAAGAATTTCAGCATTAACTGCTCCCTTTAATAGACTGGCAAAAATCTGAAGTACTATTATCTAAGAAATCCTGTATATGTATATATGTATGTGAATATATATATATATATATATATATATATATATATATATATATATACACACACACACACATATGTATATATTTTTTTCCTTTCTTCCTCCTTTCTTGTCTCCTTTCCCTCATCCCAGTTGTTCCTTCATTTTGAACAGTTTCTATCCCTTTCACGGGATCCATTTCACCTTCCACACCTACTTACTCTTTCAGGTTTTTACACTAGGGAAACAATATAATGCTTACACATGCAGCTCTGATTTATTTCCCTTATATGTACAGTCTCTAGTTGCATCAATTGACCTGCATATAAAAGCCCTGAGTTTATCATTTTTATAGCTGAATAATTCTCCACTGTATAAAAATACCATGTCTTTAAAAAATATTTATTACAAGGTTTCACTACATTCCAACTCATCGTGACGCTTTTGTCACAGCCTCCCCAGTGCTGAGATTACAGGCATGTGCCACCACATCTCGTACCAGGGCCTGCACAATGCACCTGGTGTTCTGGGCGGCGTGGTGTGTAATCGAACTCAGGACCTTGAGCTTGCCAGTCAGGGGCTTATGCTGCTGAGCTATCTCCTCAGCCACCACATCATGTTTCTCCATTCCTTAGTCGATGGGCATTTAGATTGTTTCCAAGATTTAGCTATGACAAATTGTAGTGTTATAGACATTGGTGCACATGTATCTCTGTGGTATGTTTTCAGTTTTTCTGGAAAAATACACAGGAGGAGAATAACTAGACTGATCTGGTTGAAGAAATAGATATATATATTAGTTTGGATGATTGTTCTGCTGTACTGCTGATTTTTGTTGGTCTGTTGAAAGGAGCAAATAATGCTAAACTTGTTTTCTTCTGTCCTTTTCCATTTATTCTATTTTTTTCACCATTTTTGTAGGTTTATACTTGGTAATCTCAATATTAATATGAAGGGCAATTCTCATTTTTGGAGGAATCTCCATACTGAAAATAAAATGTAAAAAATATTTTATTCGTGCGTGTTTAAAGTTCATGGTAACTGCACTCACTGTAGTGCACTGGGGCATTCCCTCAAGACCACCCAGGACTATTTTCCTCCTTCCCTCCAGCCTCTCCACCTTTTCAGGCAGCATCAGATTCATTTATTTATAGGCCCTTATAAAGTTAATTATCATATGTGTATATACTGACAACCCGACTTATTAGGCCAAAAAACATAGAACAATAATAAAATAAAGAATTTTTCTGATTCATACTTGTTTGAAACTGTGGAACTAGAGAGTGGACCATTTCAAGTAACCTTTTTTTTTTTTTTTTCCAGGACCAGGGTTTGAACTCACAACCTTGCATTTGCCAGGCAGGCACTTGTGCCACAGAGCTATCTCCTTGGCCCCAAGGGTGGACCATTTCAAGAAAACACCAAATGAGCTGATTTTTAAAAACTTAACATGAAAGCAAAAGCTCCCGTCCTTGACTCACGCTACCTACATGATACACAGTCATTCTCTTGCCTCTCACAGTGTGCTGAGCTTGTTACTGGCCACACAGGTCCACACCAGTAGGATTTTTTGTTTCTTGCCACTGACCAAATCCAACAAGGCTATTTATTTTATTTTATTTTATTATTATTATTATTATTTTTAATTCTTGTTTCAGAACCTTTTGTTTTTATTCACTCATTTTTATGGCTGGCTCAGCCGGCCCCAAGGGCAGGGCTGGCGCAGCATGTGGTGCCGGGGATTGAACCGCGGTCCCTAAAGCCGCCCAAGCTTCCCCAAGCAGGCCCTTTAGACCACTGAGCCATCCCGCTGGGCCCAGGCTATTTATTTTGGTAAAAACACAAAGGGATTTACTTACTTAATTCCAAGGAGGTGGAGGGGTTTTAGCACTGAAATCACCATTTCACCACATGGGTATTGATATCATAGGGCCTCTTACAGCAAGAAGTAGTGGGCAAGGAAATACGATGCGACAGTGGACACGTCCCACCGCCCTCCAGCCCTTTCTGGACCCTGCCTTCTCCCTACTCCAGTGTAATAGTGGGAGAAGTTAATTGGAATATTAATTTAAAAAGTATTAGGTGGTTTGAATTTTCCCAAGTAAAAAATAATGAGAATCCAAACTTTTTCACTGACAGCAATAAACAGATTGATATTAAGTGTATTAAACTTGCCAACTATTATATAACCTAGAGCTAGGAAAGTAGAAAACTCAGCGGTATTGTGTGGCATAGAATAAGTGTTTCACAGAGATAAGGGGACATTAGTATAATTTTTAAAAAGTTAAACACATGACTTTCTTACAGATATAGAATGAACACATGCTATAGACTTTGTTTAATTTATTAGGTACAAAGGAAACAAATAATATAGATTCACAGAGGCAATCAGGACTATTGACATTAATTTGTTAATGAATGCCAAACTGTTACTTTTTTATTGCAAAGGACAATAGAATGATGTGGGTCACTTTTTTCCCCATAGTGCAGAAATTAAAGGTGTCTTCATGGAATAAAACATTTGTGCATTGTCACGGGATAAGAGTCATTTGCATGATTATCAGTCTCTTAGAATTTAACCTCTGTGCCTTCTGGAATAAGCTCACCTCAGAAATAGGAGACAACCAAAGATGCACACTCATAGAATTAGATAATTGCCAGATGGCTCCCTAGACAACAGTCAGGGCACCACGGAAAGGACAGACACCCTGTAATTTCTTCTGCTTATGTTCAGCCTCGGCTTATTTTTGTTTCCAACAATAAATGCAGGAGAAGCTATTTTTCATTATAGATACATTATATACACAGTATCAGAGGAACAGTCCAGTGTGCAGTCGGCAACGTGAGGCTGCACATCAGCAGGGGAAAACAGCCCCGGAGGGTATTTGTCAGCCCGGCGTGCTCTTTCCACACCCCTTGACACCAGCGGACTCATGAGGCTGAGACCAGGAGAGGAGGCCATCTCAGGCAGCTGGTGCAGGCCACAGCGCCTTCTGCCTATCTGTGAGCACGAACTGTGAGCTAGCTCTGTGTAACTTTGAAATCTTGGTTCGAGGTTCTTCATCTGGGTTCCTTCTTTTGGTTCTTTGCTCTCCGAGATTTTTTTTTTTTTTTCTTCCTGGAAGCTGGTGTTTAGAATTTTGCCTTTTGCTAGGGTGGGACTTTGGTCCCCTTCTGCTAAAAGCTTGGATAAGAAAGGACTGTACTATTTGACACCTAAAAATGAGCTCAGTTATTATAGTTGTCTAGGGAGTGTTCTGGTGAATCCTTCAGAGAAGTAGGCCCGAGTTACTGAGAGATGAAACATTTCTCATTAATAAATATGATTTTCAATGTTCTCTTCGGCCTTTCACTTCTGTTGGTCACTGACACTGACACTTCCTCTTCAGTCAGGCTTTGGTACTGGTCAGTGACTGGTAAGAAGCTCTGGTAGCCTCAAAATGAAACAGTGTTCAGTCACTCACACATTATTTCACTAATGCATTCATTTGTTATACGCTATCAAAATACATTGTATATGCCAAGCCCTGTGCTAGGTGCCAGCAGACACACAAGTGGAATATGTCATTGCCATCAACAAACAGAACTACTGAAGGATGTAAGGCACACTTGATCTTTTCTAGTATGTTCCAGGTCTACACATGGCCATGGCCATCTGTCACAACACACAAGATGGTGGCACAAAGGACTACCAAGCAGAGATGCAGCTCAGAGCTTGCTCCTCCAGTCAAATCCGGGTTCATCTGAATTTCAAAAATTATCCCACAGTCTTCCTTCCATTCCCACAAAGAAATGAAAGTCATTATGAATAACTAACTAAAAGGCACTTTTTTAAGCTTTGAAATTATTTGATTGGATTTGTAATATATCAACTTAAGTGTTATATTGATAGGAAAATATCAACAGCTTTTATTTCCCAGTAATGTTGCTTTAATTACCATTCATCTAAAATATTCAGTCTAGGTCTCTTACTTATCTTATAATTTCAAACCACCTTTGACAAGACACATTTATTCTAATTTTGTAGAAATTTATTTGATCACAGATGTATTTAAAAGTCACCAAAATAATGAGGAAAATAACACCAGAGAGAAAATCTCTCTGATATAATTGACGAGATACAAATTTTATTTAGAGTGAAGATAACTGATGCATTTCAATTAATATGAAGAGTTTAGAAGACAGAATCCCATAGAAAAGAAATGTATACTATGGCCATTGAAACTGCTGTAAGCAACTTAAATTGTGTAAGCAGTGGCTAATAAGCCTGTACTCTAAGCTCTCAAAGGATAGAGATGCCCACTAACTCCTCTTTGGCAGATCTTTTATTTCATCTAGAACTATTCCAATTCAGATATCTCGATGACCAGATTCCCTTGCGAGAATGGAATAGCACTGTTAGAAGCAGCACTGACCATGCAGTAGGGACACATGATTGATACTGCAGACATGTTCCTGTACCACCCAGTCCCTTTCCATGAGAGGAGAGATGACTACAAGTAAAATGTGAAAAAATATATGGGTGGACAGAGATAGAATGATAGATACACAGACATACACCTGCCATATAATATGCCTTATCTGATGCTATAAATGTACATGTACACATACAGTGTTGTCTTTGGTTGTGGTGCACTTTGGGATAGGCCAACTAAAGATTAGTTTTTGTGTTAAAAATTTTTTTCTTTTAATGCACCATCACAAACAAATGTAATCCAAACATAAAACTTATCTTTTATAGCTGAGTAATATTCCATTAGCAAACTGGTCAAGCAATGGCCATGATGCATCCAGAAGGCTGACACTGAGAACAGTTCTACAAAGCACTGCGCATGGTTTCGAGGTAAATCCTGAGGGGGTTTGACTGACCCTGTGAGATACAAACATTACATATTTTGTTACACAGGTCTTGCTTTAACTTGCCCTTAACCACTCAGCAGAAAAGTTTAAACATGAGGCATAAAAATAAAGCTAGATTAGTATGCTGAGCTGTAAAAAGCTTAAATGAACAACTTCTTATATTGCCAGTTCTGCCAATAACCCAATGAGATTATGGAATATTGGAATATGTATAGAACTACTTTCTCTTATTTCAATGAGAAGAAATTTTTATATCAGAAATGATTAGGAACATTATTATGTCTGCATCCTGTACTCTGAATAACTACTACAATGACAACAATATGCGCTGTATTAATTATTGGAGCTATACTACTAACATGTTTTGAAACTGTCTCATTGTTACTTCTTATTAAAAGTAATAAAAAGTAAAGATTATATTTTAAATATCTATTTTAAACTTACTAAAGCAAAAAAAAAAAATATCTTGTTCTTTAACCTATTCTGACAAGGAAGCCCTTAGGGAAAGAGGCTGAAGAGCAGACAAGGGGGTCTATTTAACACCATCCTCTGCCTCTTGGTTCAGGCATCAATTAACCCTTGCACAAATACTGTTGAAGATGTAGAAATATATCATCATGAAAAACTCCCATACCAGAATTTCAATTTCTGTCTCCAAGTAATGTAATTGCATGGATATTATCCTGTCCCTCAGCATGCATAAAAATGGGTAGGTTAGCTATTTAAAATATAGACATATAATAAGGGGGTGCATTTTCAAAATTTACCAAGGTCATTAATGCACCAAATGTAAATGGTCTCCCATTTATCAAATGCCCTGGAGAAAGCAGGAGATAATTGAAATGATAGATGAAGAGATGAAACTCTAGGCTAATGGGCTGTATATCAATGAATCAATGTCACATTTATATAAGCTTTTGCAAGATGATTCTTATTCTTTTCTCATTTTTAAAGTTTGAAAACCTAGCCAGATAAGTAATAAGAAGAATAGATACTGAATTAGAAAGAAAACTCACTGACCCATCAGAAATGTTCCTATTATTTTCTGATAATAGCTCACATTTCTGGACACTAATTTCCCCCCCAGAATTTATCACTCTGCCTTTTTGTATCTGTGCTGTATTCCTTGGTAAAATTATCAGTTTATGAATAATCTCACATGGAAATCAATTCTCCTAATTACTGCCCTTCACAAAATTGTAAGAACCTTACATAAGAAGGCTGGGGAGACTGCTTGGCAGTCTAAGAGCCTGCTTGGTAGGTGCAAGGACCTGGGTTCCATCCCTGATACCACATGCTGTGCTGGCTCCATGTCAAGCTGGGCCAGGTGGTGCACACCTGTAATCTCAGTCTGGAGTGGCTGAGGCAGGAGGGTCATTATGAATCTGAACTGTGTAGCAAGACCCTGTGCCAAATAAATGAATGAATGAATAAATAAATAAACAAATATACAAATATATAAGCACAAACAAATTTTACATAAGAAATAATAGACAAAATATTTTAATAGTATTTATTAATTTTAATGAGAAAGAAATAGCAGTGAGCCTATACAACCAAAAAAAAAAAAAATGTAACTTTTGTATCTGGCAGGTCAGTCAAATCCCCTCAGGATTTATTCTGAAACAATGTACAGTTTGTAGGTCTTATGTCAGTGTCAGCCATTTGGATGAGTCATAGCCATGGAGAAAAGTTAAGAAACATGACAGGGGCAAAACCATACATTCATAAACATAAGATGGTTAAGGCAATGGTCCTAAGAATCTCCATCAGGTTTTTGAAACTAACAATGGGTAGAATTCTCACCCTGACTAACTATATATGCTTATACCTGTGAACTAAGCAACTACACTGATAGCAAAGTGTAATACTAAAACTATGCTTGGGATATACTTATCATTCTGGTCTTTTAAATGTGCACTGCTTCTAATATCGTATCAATAATTGCTATACTCTCTCTCAAATAAATATTGTTTTTTAAAAAAAGTAATAAAAGAGAATAAGAGACAAGAGAAAAAATGTCATAGGATTGTCTTGCTATAATCTTGTCTATAGTAAGATTTCTAAATTTCTCTGTAAAAATGCATAATTGTTTTTTTCACCTTCTATAGGGGTTTAAAGTTTAGACTATCAATGATTGTTAAAAAATACCTGCTCCATGTTATGTCTAAAGTGTTTGACATTCAGAAAGACAGTGACATTAAGCTCAAGTGCCTATGTTATAGGATAATAATATTGTTAAGCTTTTCTTCTGGGTAGTGAACAACTTAAGTTTGCAGACCAAAAAATTAGAGAAAAAGAAGAGTTACAAGGATAGCAAATATTTAGGCCCTAGCCCTTCAAAGTCAGTGAGAACTCAGGTGATAAGAGAACCTATACCGTAGCATCCTATAACTCAGTGGTGTCTGAAATTATCTGTTCGAGGAGATTATGGAGCCACAGAGGAAAGGGATCACTGATATATAGTGTGCCTGAGGAGAGTCACCTAGAGAGAAAACATTCTCTCAGGCTTTCACATAGAGCAAATTGGTCAAGTAATGGCTGTGACTCATCCAGGTGGTTGACACTGACAACAGATTGACATGTACATGATTAACTGCTGTACATGGTTTCAGTGTAAATCCTGAGGGGATTTGACTGACCTTGTCAGATACAAAAGTTATATTTTTTGTTATATGGGTCTCGCTTTATCTTGGTTTGAGCCATCGAGCTCAAAAGACAAAATATTTTTTAAAATGAAAATTCTTTCAATATGATTTTAAATGAATTCTTCACTGTGAAAAATTAATTAAGACAGGGGTTGGAGAGATAGCTCCCAGGCACAAGTGCCTGCCTGGCAAGTGCAAGGTCATGAGTTTGAACCCCAGTCCTGGAAAAAAAAAAAAGAAAAAGACATATTTAGGGCAACAAACATTGAAAGGAAAAAAGATATTTTATAGAACAGGTTATTTATGGTCAACTTATGGCCTTGGGTCTACAGAAAGGAAATGATGCTCAGAAATAAGCTTTTTGCATTCTCAAAAGTCACAAAAAGATGGAAATTCAAATACTGATAAAGACATATATATGTCAAAATACAAATGTTCAGTCAAACAATAACAAATTGAAGAAATGATTAAGTGTCTTCTCCGAGTATGTGGAATTTTCTGTCCATTGAGTTAACTTGTTTTGATGCATCTAATTGAAAATCTCAAAAGGCATTGTGATGAGTCATATTTTTTGGAGTTAGGTCCCAACATTGGGCTTAGTCTGGGTACCAGAAGGGATTTCCTGAGAGGCACAGGTGGGTACCTGCTATTAGCAATAGAATGAGAATGGGAGGTTACCACCCCTGCCATAGGATCACTACCCTCATACTGATTCCTTTTGATAAATACACAGGAAATGATTTTCCTGATAATTTTGACTAGTCAATGGAAACTGACTCTTAGGATTTGAGTTGGAAAGCTTGGACTTCTAAGGCAAGTCAAAAAATACTGCAGTTACTTTCCTGGGCTCAAAGGAAAGTAATTGTAGGGAATGCCTAGAAGAACTTTGTAAAAATAAAATATGGATTTCAGGCTCAGAAGCTTAAAGGTGAATCTGAAATTGTGGATATAACTCATCAAATAAAATGCTCAACAGGACACAGTTTCTCATATGTATCCTCGTTAGTAAAATATGGAATATTTGAATGTCTTTTCTATATGGGCTAAGTAAATTTAATATCACTGTTTGTATTAACCCCACTGATAGCAAAACACTATACATTTTACTGGTTTTTCAACAATACATCAGGTCATCCTTTTTACTAAATTTTCTATACTGATTTTTTATTCACTTATCTAAACACACACACAGGGATTCTTCCCTATGCCATTTTTCTGTAGTGAAATGAATATTCACATCATGCTTTGACACCAAATTCAAAACTTCAGTTATTGTTTCCAATTCCAAGGTTCCTTTCTGGGATTGACACAACCGAAGAAGTGAATATGAAATACCACAAAGAAAGTGATAATACTTGTTGTCCTACGTGGCTTGTGGCTCATCTTAGATACTTTTTTAAAAATCATGCTTATTCGTATTCCTGGAAATATAAATCTAATCATCTGACCAAAAAGAAATTTTACATGCCTGTAATAAAATACTCATTTTCATCATACACAAAGTTTTCTCCAACTGGAAAATTTATTGTCTCTAGAGAACTGTTGAGTCTACTCATTGTTTTAAAGTACAGTGTTAATGTATTTTGTTGTAAGAACAGGACACAGATTTTTATCTGGTACAATCTAACACTATCAGTGCCCCTACTGGGAGGAGGGGCAAGATGGCAGAGTGGCAAGCAGTAGAGAAAGCCTCTCTGAATGCTGCCCTACAGACCCTGGAATAAATCAACATGGATCAGGACTCTGTGTCCACACGTTATCTATGAGTGACAGCAGAGACACACCTGGAAGCAGCCCCTCCCCTCCTGTTCTGTATATTTATTTTTCTCCTCCTCCATTGCTTGAACTTGTTTTTATATGAGAATAAAAGTAGTGTCTGCCCTCTTTGTGGTTGTGGTCCTATTCTTTCCTCTTTTTAGCACTTCCTTCTCTCTTTCCCTCAAGTCTTGTGCACCAGGTTCCCAAAGTTAGTGTGCTATCCCTGTGTCCTACAGCCTGACTTCCAATATCTCACTCTTCTTTCAGTTCTCAGTTTTCTCCCTAACTCTATTTATTTGATGTATGTATGTATGTATGTATGTATGTATGTATGTATGTATTTTTATGTATTTAGTACAGGGTTACATGGTCTCATTACACAGATTGGACTAGTAATGATCCTCCTCTTTTCAGCTTCTCAAGCACTGGGATTATAGGAGAGCACCACCATACCAGTCTCAGTTACCATCTCAGCACACCCTGGTGGTAGGACTGGCATGGCCTGCCAGGGATGGAACCCTGGTCCCTGAGTTTGCCCCAATCAGGCACTTGAATATGCTGAGCTATCTGGCCAGCCCCTAAAATTCATTTCTTTCTTTCTTTCCTTCTTTCCAGTTCAACAATGGCAAACCCAGGGGACAGTGATGTGGGTTAATACAAAACAAACAAACAAACAAACAAAAAACACTTGTTCTTCCTGAAATGGTAACAATGAAGCAACTGAATGAGGCTCTAGAAAATAATCACATCAGAAATAACTTCTCAGATAACTGTAGAGATTGTGTCCATAACGGAAACCATGCTCAAGGATTCAGACCAAAAAAAAATAGAGGAGGTTAGAAAATCGTGGAATTCATGAATACTTAGCATAAAAAATAAAAGGAATCCATAAGGCAAATTCAAACAGATATTCAGGAGAATTGAAAGTATTAATAGCAGATTAAGCCAATGTGAAGACAGACTCAGATATAAAAGACAAGTTTGTAGTTAGCTATCATGAAAGATTTCTAAACAATAGTAAGGGTCCAAGAGAAATAAATCCAGCAACTTCTAGATGAGGCACAGAATAACTTAAGATTGTCTGGAGTTAATGTAAAAGCAGGAGATACCACAAATGATATTTAAAACACCTATTCATAATAACATAACAGAAAGTGAGGTATATAGAACTCCAGTCAACCAAAATAAATCTACCCCCAGATATATATAT
>PVJA010012840.1:32457-51083 GCA_004027025.1 Myocastor coypus
TTCAAGCCCAAAAAGAAAACAGCCTCTAACTGAGATCAATGTACCCCCACAAAAATATCTTTCCTGAATGATGGATAGGGGCCAGATATACAGCTCAGTGGCACAGTTCCTGCCTCACAAACCCAGATCTAAGTTTGTTTCCTAGTTAAAAAAAAGCAAACAAGGAAACCCCCAGGAAATTCATGAACACCAAACCCCAACTCCAAAATGTTTTGAAGGATATTCTATCAGGAAATAACAAAGGTGACAACCCATAAACCCCAACAGAAAGAATCCACAGGCAGATAAACAATTGCAAAGAGGGAGAGAAGAAAATGAGGGAGCGCCAGCAATGGGAGGTAACATGACAAAGGTAACATGACATTTAAGTTGTGATTGTCAATGTTAGTGGCCTCAAATCACCAATCAAAAGATGCAGACTGGCAGAGTGAATAAAGACACAAAGTTGAGCAATATGCTGCGTACAAGAAATACACTTAATTCAAGAAGAAATTCACAGACCGAAAGTCACAAGATGCAAAACAATATTCCATGTGACAGGAATGCAGAAAAAAGCAAGGGTAGTTATTCTGTTGCAGAAAAAGTGAATTTCAAACCAAGAATGATTAGGAGAGATAAAGAAGGTAATTATATCCTTGTAAGGGGAACAATCCAAGAGGAAGAGATAACAATCTTAAGCATACATGCAACAAATAGCAGTGCAAAGAAGTATATAAAACAAATATTAAGGGACATGAAAAAGAAACTAAGCACTAGTATATTTATTTTGGAGGACTTCAATATTCTACTGTCACACAAAGAAAATCAACTAAACGAAAAATAATCAATAATGAAATAACAGAACTGAAGCAAACTTTAAAATAACATAACTCATTTATATATTTGGTAGAGGGTGTCACTATACAGCTCAGACTCATAGTGATCCCTCTGTTAATAGGATAAGAGGCATGCCAACTTGCCTGGATTTGATGGCCAGCATGTCAAGCCCAGGGTTATAGTACAAAGGCATATAGTACAAAGGATCAAACCTAGGTCCTTGTGCTTGCTAGGCAGGTGCTTACACTACTGAGCTGTATCACCAAACCCTGAAAGAAACTTTTGAACAAACGGGTTTAGTGGAAGTCTACAGAGTGTCACTCCCACAACATCATAATACACGTTTTTTCAGCTGCACATGGAACATGATCCAAAGTAGACCACATACTAGGCCATAGGATATACTTCAGCTATGCAAGAAAATTTAATTTATCATATGTAAATTATAAGATCATAGTACAATGACATTGGAAAACAATGGCAAAAGAATACACAGGAACTTCATAAACATGTGGAAATTAAATGGCACCCTCTTGAACAACAAATGGATGACAGATGAAATTAAAGAAATTATACAGTTTCTACAATTAAATGATGACACATACTAGAACTAAAGGGACACACAATATGCAGTCCTATGAGGTAAATTTATAGCAATGAATACCTGTCTCATTTTCTCTTCTCTTTTATGTACACTTTATATGTTGGGACAAACACCCAACACTCAGAATGAAAAAAAGAAAGGTTTGTTTAGCTCACAGTTATTGGAGGTTTCAGTTCATACTCAGCTGGCTCCTAGGCAAACTGGTACATGGCAAAGGGCAGCAGTTAATGGTGGCAGAGGCAGCAAAACAGCAAGAGCAAAAGGGAGGAGTAACACTAACAATGGCAGCAGAGAGCAAGTCTGCCTCCCTTATGTTGCATTCAGGCTACCCACTCCAGGCTGCTCACATCCATAATCCCAGCAGCACTTACACCTTTAATCCCAGCAGCTTTCCTATCCATAATCCTAGAAAATCATGAGTTAATCACAGACTCTAAAAGTCAGCCCCATGACTGCATGAGGCTTTGGGGGAACAACTCGACACAAACCATAATATCCATATCAGGAAACTAGAGTAAGCACAAATAAATAACTTCATGTTGACCCTCTAACTCCTAGAGAAAGGAGAACAGGTTAAGCCAAATGCTCATATGAAGGAGGACTATTTAAAGATCACAGCAGAAATTAATACATTTTAGACTAACAACTGCACAAAGAATCAATGAAATAAAGAATTATTTCTTTGAAAGAGTACATAAAATTGACAAACCCTTAATCAGCCTTAATAAAAACAAGGAAATAAAAGATTTAAGTCTATGCAATTAGGAATAAAAATAGTGAAATCATAATGGCTTCTGCAGAAATCCAGGTCATCTATACATACTTCAAAAATAAATAGAAAATATAGAAGAAATGGTCAGACTCCTAGACACACAATGACCACAGCTCAAGCAAGAAGATATAGAAATCCCAGTATCAACCAATGAAATCAGAGATGTATTAAAAACTTACCAACAAAAAAGAACCCAGGCCTTAAAGTTTCACTGCTGATTATGACCAGGGATGTAGAGAAGACTTAACACCACCAAACTCTTTCATGAAATGAAAAATGAAGCAATACTGCTAAATCCATTCCTGGAAGCAAGAATAACCATCATGCCAAAACCAGAGAAAGACCCAACTAAGAAAGAGAATTATAGGCCAATCTCCCTAATTGACACAGATGCAAAATTATCATTATTCACAGATGACATCTTACCCTACAAAGAAGACCCTCCAAACTCCACAAATACTGTTAAATTTAATAAACAAGTGTATGTGGATATAAACTCAACACTGAAAAATCAACAGCCTTCCAGTACATGAATAACAAACTCACACAGAGGGAAATTAGGGAAACAACACCTTTCACAATAGCATCCAAAAAGTGAAATACATAGAGATTAATCTGGTGAAGGATGTAAAAGAATTCTACATTTGAAACTATAGTGATCTCTAAAAAGAGATTGAAGCAGATATTATAGAATGGGAAAATACAACTTGCTCTGCAATAGTGTTATGGTTTATGTCTAGTTGTCCCCCCAAAGACTCATGAGTCATGGGGCGGGGACTTCTAGAGTTTAAGACTTGATCTATGATCCACTGGGATTATGTGTTTTAGTATTGATGAGATTATGGTCTGAGTACTGCTGGGAATTATAGGTGTGGCCTGAGGCAGATAGGCTAAGGTAGAGAGCTTGACGCAATTTAAACAGAGACAGAGAGACAGACTAGAGGTGTTGCTCTCTGCTCCCCTGGTTATTCTGCTGTCTCTGTTGCCATTATTGCTGTTCTGCCACCATGAACTTCTGCTCTCTGCCATGTGCCACTCAGCCTTAGAGCCGGCCAAATATGAACTGAGACCTCCAGGAACTGTGAGCTAAATAAACCTTTCCTTCCTTCACTTCAAGTGTCGGGTATTTGTCCCAGCAACGAGTGAAACGTAACTAAGGTACAAAGAGTCAATATAGTATCGTGGCTATTCTTTTAGAAGTATTACAGACTTAGTGAAATTCCCATCAAAATTCCAATAGCATATCTCACAGAATTAGAGAAAACAATTCTAAAATACATTCAGAACCAGAAGAGATGTAGAATAGTAAAGATAATTCTTGGTGATAAAGGCAAAGCTGTGTTATCTGAATCCTGACTTGAAATTATACTACAAAGCTATGACAATAAAAATGGCATGGTGCTATAAAAAAAGCAGACTTTAACATCAATAGTATAGATTAGACGATGCAGAAACAACTCCACACATACACAGCTACATTAGAAAAAGATAGCCTCTTTAGTGGCTGTTGTGATGGCGTCTAAAGTGCCTGCTTAGGAAAGCTTAGACAACTGCAGGGACCGCGGTTTGATCCCTGGCATCACATACTGTGCCAGCCCCACCTCAGGGCAGGCTGAGCTGGCCAAGAAAGAAAGAAAGAAAGAAAGAAAGAAAGAAAGAAAGAAAGAAAGAAAGAAAGAAAGAAAGAAAGAAAGAAAGAAAAAGACAGAGATAGCCTCTTTAGTAAGTGATGCTGAAAATACTAGGTCTCCACATGCCAAAGAAAAAAATTGGATTCATACTTTTCACCTACACTAAACTAAATTCAGGATAGATCAAAGATATAAATAATAACAAAGAAACAGTAAGTCTGCTAGAAGATAGAATAGGTAAAACTCTTAAAGACATTGGTGTATGCGAGTACTTTATGAATAAAAATCTGACTGCACAGGAACTATCACAAAGAATCAACAACTGGGATTTTATCTTACTAAAAAACCTTTTTCACAGAAAGATAAACCACCAACATAGTAAATAGACAACTCATAATGTGGGAAAAAGTGCTGTCTGGATGAGGTTTAACTTCTTTTTTTTTTTCAGTACCAGGGATTGAACTCAGGACCCTGTGCTTACCAGGCAAGTGCTTATACTACTGAGCTATTTGCCAGCCCCCAATGCTGTCTGGATGTTCCTCACACAAAGGATTACTATTGAGAGCATACAAGGATGTCAAAAAAATCAAACTTGCCAAGTTTAAAGATGCAATCTTAAAATGGGCATCTGAGTTGAATACACATTTCTTAAATGAGGAAATATAAACATCAAATAAATATATGAAAACTGTGTAAAATCATTGGTGACTCAAGAGATGCAAATGAAAACAACCCTGAGATCCCCTCTCTCTCCAGGAAGAATGGCTACTATCAATAAATCAACCAGGAACAAATTCTGGAGGGGCTGTGGGGAAAAATGGACCCTTCTCCACTGCTGGTGGGAGTGGAGAATCTTGTAAAACACTGTGGAAAGTGGTGTGGAGATTCCTGATAAGACAAGGACTGGATACTGCATTTGACTCAGGTCTTCTCTTCCTGCATATCTTCTTAGAAGAATTAAAAGCATGGTACCATAGGGCTATATTTGCAATGATGTTTATAGCAGCACTATTTGTAATAGCTAGATCTTGGAAGCAAGGCAGATTTCATCAACCAAAGAAGGGATATAAAACATACTTTTTTATAATGGAGTGCTATCAGCCACAAAGAAGGATAAACTGGAAACTCTAATAAACAAATGGACAAAATTTGAGATTATAAGTGAAATAAACCAAATGAAAATGTGCAAACATCATATTATCTCCCTAGTGTGAGGATTTAAAAGTGTAAATAAGGTCTGAAATGTACAATAGATATTGTAAGACAGGAAGAAACTTCAAAAGGAAAGAGAAAGTAAGTTGAGGAAATGAAGAAAAAAAAGGAAGACTCAAAAGAAAAAGTGCTTATATTTATATAAGTAAATATTTTATATAATATAAATATATATGCTATATATTTATATGAGTAAATATTTTGTTATAAGTATATATTATAGATTTGTTATACTACTGATTTCTCTTATATCATTGAAAAGATAGGTTTGTCCTAATATTATTTAGACAGTTAAATACTGATATCTTGTACTCTGTATAACTAATATTAAACATAACAATACACAATGGATTAACCATTGTTACTGGCTGTTCCCAATTTCAAAACCCTGCAAGCAATGCCCATGAGGTATACAAAGAAACCAACAAAAAGAATTGTATGTGGATACTTTAAAATAGCTATCACAGCCACTCAGTGTTTTATTTATTTATTATTTTTTTCTGTCTTTTTGAGACAGGGTCTCGCTATGCAGTTGAGGCTGGCCTTGAGCTCACTTTTGTAGCCCAGGCTGGTCTCGAACTCGCACCAATCCTCCTGCCTCAGCCTCCCAAGTGCTGGGATTACAGGCGTGAGCCACCACACCCGGCTAGTGTTTTATTTATTAGCATCCACCATTTTCCTTTCTATACAGAGTTCAGATGTTAAAAGCATGATATTTTGAAATACATTGGAGAGGATGCTGGATTGTTTTTCTCAGAATATATGTGTATATCACAATCAATGGTAGAGACAAAGAAAATCAAGGGAGAAGTATTTTTTGAAAAATTTAAATTTTCCATCTGAACAAAATGCTCACTATCCTAAGAAAATATTCTTAAAATGTTGAGCTAGTCTCTTCAGTTTCACCTAGTACCAGCTGTCTGTTCACAAGGAGGAGCCAGAGAGAACTGAGGAGCAGAACAGAGCAAGGAGATTGTTAACCCTAGTGTGTGTGTGTGTGTGTGTGTGTGTGTGTGTGATGTGTACCACATCCACAAGAAGAGAATCATCTAATCTTCATGATTTTGTATTGGATGATGTTATGGTTTGTGTCTAGCTGTCCCCCTAAACCCTCTTGCAGTCACAGGGTGGGACTCCTAGAGTTTAAGATTAACTCATGATCCACTGGGATTATGATTATGGATGATCCAAGGATTGGATTATGGCACGGAGTACTGCTGAGATTATGAGTGTGGCCTGACACAGAGAGCCTGAGTGTAATATAAGAGGGACACAGAGACAGACTTCTCTCTGCTGGTTTCTGTTGCTGTTGTTGCTGTTCTCCCACCATGAACTGCTGCTCTCTGCCATGTGCCCTCCTGACTCAGAGCCAGCCAAGGACAGACTGAAACCTCCAGTAACATTGAGCTAAATAAACATTTGCTTCCTTCATTTTGGGTGTCACTTGTCCTAGCAATGAGAGAAGAGTAGCTGAGATGGCTTTCAGGCATTTTTGTCTCTGCTTTGTATGGCACAGAAAATAATAATTGAGATATAATATGCATACAAATTATTGAATTAATATGAGGTTACATGGTTTCTTTTACAAGTTAATATTCCAGACTGTTTTCAGACTATAGTCATTCTGCAATCAGGTTTTTCATTTACTGATTGATTGATTGATTGATTGATTGATTTATGAAACTGGGGATCGAATTCAGGACCTTGCACTTGCCAGGTCTGCAATCAGTTTTAATAACTATAATGAAGTGTCACGTCAAAGGAGATTGCTATCTCTTCTTTCTTACTATTACATGTAATGTTACTATTAACATCCTTCTTGCTAAATGTGTTATGTATGATTTTAGGTTACTGAGAAAACCCTTAGGTTACTGAGAAAATCTCATGTAAGTAAAATAAGCTTAGGAGTTAAATACTGGTTTAAAAATTCTGTCTGCAAAGGAGATACTGCAAGCATTCCGTGCACTTGGTATTGGAAGACTGGTTTCAATGTTCTCACTTCAGAAAGCTATTTCCAAGAGTCTTTTATGTGTACCTTTGATTATACATGAATATTATAATGATTTTAATTTTGGGGGGAGTGTTTTGATTTTTAAAATTTAAGCTTAAAACAGCACTTTGGATCAGAAACTGTGTAGTCTCTGTAAAATGTGAATCATAAATAGAAATCAAAAATCATAAGAGAACAGTAAATTATTCAATAAATTATGTTTAAGGGATTATCAATCTTGGAGCAAATCCATTCACTGCCTCACCTCACCTCACTCACTAAATGAGAGTTGGGTGGATTAGCATTAAATGTGTTTTAAAATTACTGGAAAGCTAAAATGAAATTTTAATTAAATTGCAGAGAAGAAGTACTTTCAAATGAAAAAATAAGGGAAATATTACAAAGAACAACATTCTACTCATAAAATTTTCAAGCTACTGCATCTTACAGGAACAAAAAAATTAATGAATGAACCAGTTTTTGAAAATACCTCTAAATAACAGATTCCAGTTTGTACAAAGGAGAATGTATTTGTTTGTCAAGAAGAAAAAACACCACCATATACATAAATAAGGAAAAATAATATAGGGAAGATCCCACACTTGACAAACATACTAAAAAAAAAATCATCGTTATTATATAATAAGTAAATTAAAACAATAGTGATACAATAGTTTTGCCCCATAAAATGCAACTTAATTCTAAATATACAGTGGTACCTGTATAAAAAATAATAGAATAAAGTAAAATGAAGTCTTTTTTGAGGTGTTGCTGATAAAAGTAAAACTTATTGTGCTGGTTTGGCTTAATTGACAGATTGCCTGGTTGGCAGCCACAGAGGGCATCACTGAAGGACTTTCTGGGGGTGCCTGGCTGGGCAGCGCGAGCGTGACTCTCACCTCCGCATCTCACCTCTTTTGCCTTCTTCTCCAGTGCATACCCTGCTCTGCTTCCCAGCAGCCATGAACCAGACGCCGTGCCCTCCCACCGTGATGCTCCTGTCCTGGTGCCAGCTAACTGTGGATTTAATCACCTGAAACTAGGAACCAAATTAAACCTCTCCTTCAGGGAAAAGTTGTTGAGTGTTTCGTTCCAAGAACAGCAAAGCTCACAACAGGTATCTAAATGTTGGGAAAAAACGTTATGTCAGCATGAAGAAAATGCTATGAGAAATTCATGCTTTTCATCATTAAAAGAAATGCTTATAGAGGCTGGGGAGATAGTTCAGTGGGCTAAGCGCTTGCCTAGCAAGCACAAGGATCTGAGTTTGGTCCCTGGTATCACATGCTGTGCCAGGAACCATGGCCACCGAAACCAGGCATGGCGAAATGAGCCTGCAATCTCAGTGGTCCGGAGACTGACACAGAAGGATCCTATGAGTATAAGCTGTGTAGTGTGACCCTCTACCAAATAAATAAATAAATTTTTAAATTAAAAAATACTTATAATTTATCACTAACATTGTGTGAATCTGAGCTCATTAAAGTTTGAAGAGCATTCAAAAGTTATGAAGTCACATGTATGCACGTATATAAGTAAAAATCACATGATGGCAAAGATGCATGATCTTATCAACCTATCTTACTCTAATTCATCATCAACACTTTCTTTTTTCCCCTCTGGCAGGTTTGCACATTTTTTTATACTTGAAATGCCCCTTCTGTCTGGGTCTAGGGAAGCATAACTTTCTTCCTGTTTCCTGACTGGCCTCTCTTTCATCAGTGTTTTCATTTTCTGTCCATAATTCTATTTTGTACTCTTTCTATTAAGAAACACTTTCTGAGCAATTTTTATCAACTGAGACAAATTTATTCCTGTAGACCCTTCTGACTTCTGCACTTGCGTCAAATATCTGGGGTCCATTGAGCAAGGTATAACATTTTAGTTTTGGGTCAGAACTGAAGACAAAAGAGTAAACAAGTGTAGCCACATATTTCCCTAAGAATGGACATCATTGATTGATATTCTAAATAAGTATCAATTGTCTTGAAAGAGCCCAAATGGACCATTAACCCAACCCCTAACAGGAAGAGACCCTGTTCAATATTCATCCTTGCTTGCTACAAGACTGGCTTCCCCATTCGAGACTGGATTTGATCCATTTACATGAGCAATGGTACTTGTAATCTCATTGGTTGACCATAGTTTTGTCCCATCTCAGGCCCACCAAAGGTAAGTGCCCATGTTTTCCACCTTAGACCCACTCACCACATTGGTTTTACTCTATACAAGTCCTTGGAAGAGACAGCTTCCTGGGCATCACCCGCTTGGGCCCACCTCCTGTCTCTCTCTCTCTCTCTCTCTCTCTCTCTCTCTCTCTCTCTCTCAGACAGGAGCTTTCTTTTCCCCAATAAATATATTCTGCTTATAAAAAAATCACACTATGTGAAATCTGTGATATCACAATCATCTATGATAGTGTACCTGTCATGGAAAACTAATATAATAAAGGCTCATTGAATTGGTAAAACACAAATATATAAGAAAGCATAGGGGCCTGGCAGGATGGCTCAGTGGTCTAAAGCACCTGCTTAGGAAAGTTTAGGGGGCTGCAGGGACCACGGTTGGATCCCCAGCACCACATGCTGCGCCAGCCCTGCCCTCAGGGCAGGCTGAGCAGGACATAAAAAAAAAAAAAAAAAAAAAAAAAGAAAAAAGCATAGAACACCCCCACCAAGGGAAAACATCTGGAAGGAAATGTGACGTTGTTAAACTATTTGCTTTAGAATAGTAAAATTATTGATAATTATTGTTGGTGCTTTTAATATCTTTTTATTATTTTTTAATTAAGTAGGTTGTTAAAAGTAAAATTATAATTCCAAAGTCTAGTATACAGCTCAAGGGAAGAGCACTTAAGTAGTATGCTCTAAGCTCTGGGCTGAACTTCCTCAAACTAGCCCCAAATTAGGATAGATAGTTTAGGGTCTTATCACAGTTGAAACATTTTTTCTTCTTCTTTTTTTGTGGTACCAGGGATTGAACTCAGGACCTTGCGCTTGCCAGGCAGGCACTTATTCTACTGAGCTATCTCCCTGGCTCACAGTCGAACATTTTGAACTTGTTTGACTTAACAGTGTGGTTAGTTGTAATTTCAAGAGAACTCCTTAGGAGAGTCCTTAGGAAATGTTGCCTCACAGCATATTTCTTCTAATTTGTCAGTAAATGAATCTCAAATATTATTTGGGAGAGAAGAAAAAAACAACCTACTTCTAGCAACAATTCATGGGAGAGATAATATTTGAGAGGTAGTAAGCATTTCCAAATATCTAGAATACTCTTGCATTAGTGTTACGTGTCTGTGCTCTCCTGGGATGTTTAGGCCTGCAGACATTAGAACAGCCACAGCAAGGCCCACCGATGCCAACTGGGCAGTGGCTAGGATCAGTGACACATCTGCTGGAGTCTTGCTGGCTTTAGGCTGGAAACCCAACCTGAGAAGGCTTCACTAAATTTTCCAAGTACATCAGAAAGTTTGGAAAGCTTTGAGCAGAAAAACTACAGCAACTTAACAGCAGAGATTTTGATGATGCACTCACCCCCACTTGGCAGGTGTCTTCCTGCTCTGTGCCAGGCTCCTGCCATTCTCAGCCCTTTGCTCCCCGTGGCCTTTAAGATACAATCGATTTCTATTATATTCCCATGGTACACTTCTCTCTCCCATGTAAAAGCCGGTTATTCTGAAATGGTGTGTCAGTAAGTTTCCCCTTTCACATATAAAGCACATTCAACAACAAAGACCTTCTGGGGATAATTCCTAACTCAGGGAAGACAGAGATTCAATGCATCAGCTCAATGGATTGAACATTTCTTCAATATTATGTTATGAGGTTTTTTTTTTTTTTTTTTTTTTTTTTTTTTTTTTTTTTTTTTTTTTTTTTTTTTTTTTTTTTTTTTGTCTTTTAGAGATAGGGTCTCACTATGCAGTTCAGGCTGGCTTTGAGCTCACTTTTGTAGCCCAGGATGGTCTCAAACTTGCATAGATCTTCCTGCCTCAGCTTCCTGAGTGCTGGGATTACAGGCCTGTGCCACCACGCCCAGCAGCATGTTGTGAGAGTTATAATGTGAACTCTAGCCTCACTAGTAAAATTACAGTGACTAGCAAGTCAGCGATTGGCATGAATGGAGTAAAAAGTGGCACATGTTTGGTATTTGCAATTAAGCCTTAATCCGGAAGCCCTTATTTCGGACAATGGAAAAGAAATATTTAGCCACATGTGACCTATCATAACATACATGTGGCCATAAGTTGGCTGTTATAAAAATAGAATTCACACAAGCACATAGCAGTTCCAAAAAAATGACGATTCTCATATGCTTACAGAAGATGAGAAAATCATAGATTTTTGAAAATTGCTCCCAGCACGTGCTTTCATGGACTGATGATGCTCAACTATGACTACGTTTTTGCACTTATTTGTGCTGAGAAAGCTGTTATCTTCCCCCATGATATTTAATTTTTCTTTGTTGAAGGACATTATTTTGAATTCAGACATTGTAGCTTGTACAGTTTCACTTTCTGATTCTAAAATGACCTATAGAAATGATGGTAGTTACAAATGAAGTTTTACCCCTCTTATTCTCACCTGTGAAGTCTCTCTTTGAAGGAAGGAAGGAGGGAGGGAAGGAGGGAGGGAGGGAGAGAGAGAGGGCGGGAGGGAGAGAGAGAGGGAGAGAGAGAGCACACTCTTGGAAATCTGCAGTTGGGCACACCTCTCCAGTCTGCAGCTTCTTGGCAGCCCACTTGGCTGCCTCGTGCCATGTCATCGCACTTTTTCCTATGAACATACATAAGATCAATCTTTCTGTTGTGCCTTTGTAATTGGAAAAATAAAGAGTAAACATAATTTCCCTGTTCATACAAAGCCAGAGGTCACTGATATGATCATACTTGTATTCTACTAAAATAATAATTTCTTATGTCTAATTTTTAAAAAAATCCATAGTACCTGACATTTTAACTACTGCCCTAATAATTTATTTCCTGTGCTTTAATTTTGATTTCTTCTTAGTGGTGAGTGCTTGCTGTTGGAGCTTGCAGTAATATTGTGATCCTGACTGCTTCCGCTTCCCACAAGAATTCTGTCACACTGGGAAAAATGCTTGCCTGATAAGGGTGAAGTTTGTGACTTTAATAGTCTGGCCCCTGAAGCATCTAACTTGCAAGATGCCTATAGCTCTGATTCAAGTGTTGACTGTGTGACACAGGCACCATTCATGGGAGGTACACAGAAGCCTGCAGGGGACTTCTGGAGGTGTTTCCTTGTACATGTATTGACATGACTACTTCCTGCATTATCTCCTGTCAATAGAGAGGCAACATGTGGAGTTAGAAAGCCACTTTGAAACCACAGGTGAACAGTATGCCATGGAAATGGAAATACACATTCTCTGGACAGTGGGATGGGGCCTGTAATTCGAAGTCCCCTGTAATTCGAAGACATTCTTCAGCCACTCTGCTAGTTCCTCATGTCTTCCCCAGATCCTGTTCAGTTTGAAGACAAGCCACTAATTGTTTAATTTGTTAGTTAATTTGTAATTAAATGTAAGCTGTACTGTACCTTAGTATCACTTACTCAACTTCTCCAGAGGTCTGTACCCCTGAAATTGTTCTGTCATGAGCACACACCCAGAGGAATTTAGAATTACAAAATACAGTCAGGATCACTTCAAAATTCCTAGAGTTTCATGTGAACAGATGGAAGATATACCATATATCCAAAGTATATTAGAAAACTCTACCTCAATTTTCATTTATAGATTGAATGAGTTCTATGTAAACAAATATACCCAGGCCTCTAAGCCAAGAGAAAGATTTTGGAACTACCACAAAATGGCTATGCCTGCTCTCTTACTCTTTCCAAAGCCAAGCCAAAAAGAAAACTTTCTGATACCAAACTGAATATGTATATATTTTGGAAATTTCTTCTCAGGGGCATTTTTCAGTGACAATTCACACACTATGGAAAAATTTTCCAATAAAGATCAGAATATTCCGAGGCACTTGTTCAGCAGTCAGGAGTGTGAGACATTTTAGCAGATAGTGGAGAGCTTCACAATGGATTTAATAACTAACAATTTTGTGCAAATTGAAATCAAATGTGTTCCATCTACAGGATGTTTATCATTGATTTTTTTCCTCTTTCATTTCAATAATAAGATGTTAAAAATTCCATGTGAAATACATTTAGACACTGAAGAGCTCATCTGTGGGCTTTTTAAGAAAGAGCTCACATAAATGAAATAAAACAGAAACGTTTGTGTCAGCCTTTATTCATTTTGCATTTTATTACCTGATCATTCATGAAGCATACAAAAAGCAGTGTTACAGTTCATATATTTAGACTGCACAAATATTTGAAACTTCGTACTAAAATTTTCCCATTCTATTAGGGAAGGTCCACGCAAGCATGTTCTCAGCTTACTAGAACCTCCTTATCCTTTAGAGCCAGGCCACCTGACTTTGGGTAAAATATGGGCCTTGATTATCATAAGTTGAATTAAGAAATCAGGCTTATTCAAAACTCTAAGCTTGAATGCAGAAAACAGTAGTTACATTGATCTATCTTTACTTTAGCAAAAATATATATATAAAGTGCTATTAAATAACCACATACATAGAACAAGGATGAAAAGTCATGTATATACCTAACAGTAAAGAAAACACAATTGATATTAACACTCCTTTTATTATTAACACTTTCTTACTTTCTTTTTGTTTTCTTCTCCAGGTCCTGAACTGATGGGCTCGCAGGTGCCAAGCAAGTGCTATACCTCTCAGGTACATCCTCATATTTTATAAATTTTCTTTTGAGACAAAGTCTTGCTATGTTGCCTGGACTTGCCTTGAACTTTTGATCCTCCTGCTTTAGCCCCAGTAACTGGAATTAAAGTTATGTACTAACATGCCAGGCAACATTTTTGTATTTTCATAACAAGATTTCTTTTAGTCTTTTTTGTTATAAAAACTTATTGTGTATATTAATGTTATACTTTGCTTTTATGAACATATCCTTAAGATTTTCAAATTGTTGAGATCTTTCATTACTTTAAATGACAATTGCATGTTGCATGTTTCATGTAAGATAATTTTCTTTGGTTATTTAAGGTTTTTATAATGTAGTCAACTGTTATGTCACCCTGCACACACCAAATCTCATCTAATAACAATATATTGTGAAACATTTTTACTGAAATAAAATGATGCATCAAGTTCTGGTTTTAGATTTTTTTTTAACTTTTAAAAGAGAGTACAAGGTAGTATTTAAGCAGAACAATTACAAATGGTAAAGGATTGAATGCTCCTTTCCATAGCCCAGCAGAAATGCACAGTACAGTTGTCCTAACCATTCTGCTTATATACATAAATATGTCTCGTTCCCCTACTCTCTCTCCTGTCCTCCTCTTCTCAGTAATTTCTTCTTTTTGAACAGGAAAATTTTGTTTTTCTTTTGGATACATTTTCCAAAGTGGAACTATTGGGTTGAAGGGAATAAATACTTTAGTAGTTCTTTACATGTACTACCAACTTATTATTTAAAATGGTTGTAAAAATTATATTCCTACCGAAATACATGGAAATATGTGTTAATAGCTTGTGGTTTCAGGAGGAACATGGCATTTTGTGCCCAAATAGATGGGAGCCATCCAAATTTTATTTCTATAATATCATTTCTTTCTCCATAGAGTGTGCTTAGGAATTCTCTTCTTCATTACTGCTTTCTAAAGGAGGCGTTGGTAGACAAACAGAAATAAAGCGCAGTCTTACTGTCTTAGACTTCTTGTGATTCTAAATAATAATAAATGCTTATTTCTCATAGTTCTAGAGACAGAAAGTCTCCAAGCAAGCACCAGCAGATTTGGCGACCAGGGAGGTTCCAGATTCTGATTTGTAAGTCGTTCCTTCTCACCATGTCTTCCCACAATGAAGGTGGCACCACACCTTCATTATCCATTATTTCTTTCCTAAGAGCACTCACCCCAGTTGTGAGAGCAGAGCCCATACGACCTAATCCTCTCCCAAAAGTCCATCACCTTGGGAGTAGGATTTCTCCCTAAGCACTTTGGAGGCGATAGAAATATTCATACCAAACCCTCAGAAACCTGTCATTTAGAGACTTACTTTGTTCACTGGTACATCCAAAGATCTGTGAGAGCCTCACAACTGTTAAAATTTGCCCAACTGAGTTTCCCAACACACCTTTTACTGATCGCCTCTAGCTTTTTATGGTGTTTCATTTCATTGTGTCTTGGAAACTTTCTCTGGGACACATGCCCTGTGCAAGACACAGCACACAATCTATAGAGATGCTTTATAATGCAAATTATAACATACCTAGATAATAAAAGGATTAGATCAAACCTAGTTGATATAGCACCAATATTTTAGGCTCCCTCAGAGTATGGGGAGGATTAGAAAGGGTTAATATCTGGTTATCTGTAGCTGGCAGAGTGCCTCTCATGAATGTAATTCACCCCCTATTCTTTCTCTTCCTTACTGGCTTGTTGAAGCCATACCTGAATCATTTCACTTTTCTTTTGCAGTAAGGTTGCTGGGTAGTCACAGATAAGAACACACTCAGTAGAGAAAGAGAAGCCATAGGGCAATGGCCACTCTGACCACATAGTCCACGTGGACTTAGTGCTCACTGAAAAGCAGTGAGTGGCACCAGGTGGCATTAATAGCAGTGTCAACAGCACTTATTCCAGGCTAATAGAAGGGTTAAAAACTTCCCTTAAAAGATAAATTGGCATGTCTCTAGGATTTTCCTTCCACTTCTGCCTCCTCCGCCAGCAACAGATGAGCATCATGTTCAGGAGGTCGTTGCCAATCATTTAACAGAAAGGCTTAGAGGCCCACAGCACTGGGTGACACAGGCATCTGCTGCTCGTTCGTGAGGACCCAAAATAAACAGATCAAGCGCTAGGCCACCAAGCATAGAAAATAGAAAATGGAGATAGAATAAGTAAAACTGAACTCAAACAGAAGAAAACAGATGCAATTGAATACATTAAATAATTGATACATCCATAAGGTGAGTAATTTGTTCTGTGGGAAACTATGGAACTCCAATGGGTGAAAAAACATTCAAATCCAAAAAATGTATGTTTATCAGCTATTGTAGGAAGACAGTCAAAAATATTGTTTTCCAGTGTAAACCTAAAGCTGCCATTAAGAATTTTGATTCTATCATGCCACTCTTAATAAATGACTTAATTAACAAAAAAAGGACACTGCCCAGTGTTAAAGCCTGATCAGTAGTTAAAAGTATAGAATCAAAAGCCAGAAAAAATCTAGATTCCAGCCCTCATCCCTGCACACATAAATTTCAGGGTTTGCTTAGCATTCAGCTTCATCATGTATAAACTCCTACCTCAAAAGGCTTTTGTTAGGATTAAGTGAGATAACAGGTAGGAAGTATTTAGCACAGTGCTGCTGACACAATAAACATTCAATAAATACTATTATTAAAACTCTATGAATTTCATTTGGGAGTCTGGGCAATATAATACAGAATTAATTTGGACTGATATCCAGCATAAATAACAGCTATGGCAAAGAATTGTATTTGGAGCTGAGGCCTAGGAAAAAGGAGTGGCTTTCTGACGTAGAGAAGCTAAGAATATTGATACTTCCTCTGGGGTCACTTGACATGACCTACCACCTCTGTGCCTCTGTAGGTTGCAGCTGTGTGAGATCTGACTTTCATCCACAGTAGCAACTTTATTGGTGTCCTCTCAGAGCCATTTTTAAGATGACAAGGCCAGATCATCAATGTATAATAAGATCTTTAATGAAATCACTCCTCAAAGGCCAAAGTGTTATTTCCCAATTTTCTCACATGAGACTCAAGTTGAGAAGAGACTACCGCACCGAATCAAAGGAAAAGTTGATGCGATGAGCTAATAGGAAAATATGCCCAGAGAAATGGCAGTATTTTACTAAAAGACTTTCTAAATTGTGGCATTTGATTGCTAGGTATTGGAAGTTATGATATGAAAAATAAAGCAGTTGCCAGTCTATAATTGAATAATTTCCCTCTACGAGTATTTCCTCCTCAGTTAGCATGTAAGTAAAAAACCAAAAACATATTATTAAGAGTACTGAATCACTAAATGTAAGACATAGTACGAGAGCTCATTCCCTCCACATAAATCCTGGGTTAAGCAAGTCAAGATGAAACAGTTCACTTAAAGGAAAACAATTTATGGCAGAGGCCCCACTAAAAAGTAGGCTGTTCATGGATGAACTTCTATGGAAAATTTGCACCTGATTCCTTGATATATAACAGATGACATTTGTTACAGTTTAGGTCTAGAATGTCCCTTACAACTCACATGCTCATAGGCACACCTTTAGGAGGGTGATCGATGTCCAGGGGTTTGTTTTCATTAGTGGTTCATCCACTGAGATCTGAGGCAGGCTGTGTTGTTACCAGGTGGGGCCAGGTCAGAGGCAGGTCATGGGGGACTTCACCTGGGACGGTACATTTTCCTCTCTTGCTCTTCCTTTTGTCCTCTCTGCTTCTTATCTGCCATGATGTGAGCCGCCTTCCTCCACTCAGCCCTTCTGCCATGTACTTCTCATCTTGGGGCCAGTTTACTGTAGACTGTAACACATGATCTCTTCTTTAAGTTGTGAGCTCGGGGTATTGTATCTCAGCTATGAGGAGGAAAGAGACTAAGATGATGTCTCTGCCATTTTGTAGTGATTTTAGCCTTGAATCTGTTGGTATCCTATTGCTCCCTGAAATATATATATATATATATATATATATATATATATATATATATATGCATATATATATATAGATATATAGATATATATAAATAAACTAGATGCAAAGTGATGACTAGAGACATATCCAATATGTCATGTTTATACACTTTGGTATTTCAAAATATTATAGCATATCATTAATCTTATTTTTCAATTGCACTACTTGAAAATGATACGAAGAAAATGTAAACACAGACTTATTGATATTTAGCTTACAGAGACATAATTTTGTAAATTGTAGGTATTTTACCTAATTTTCTATTGAGAAATCAGTATTCATTATGAATGAAACGTGGCTGCTTGACCTTGGAAGAAACAGTCTATTTTTAAAGTATTAAAATGTGCTTAAAGTTGGGCACAGTGGCACATGCCTCTAAGGCCAGCACTGCACTCAGAAGGCGGAGGCAGGAGGGTTGCTCTGAGTTCGAGACTAATCTGGGCCACAAAGTGAGCTCAAGGCGAGCCTGAACTGCAGTGAAACCATGTCTCAAAAACACAAATGAAAAAATAATAAAAAAAATAAAATATGCCCAAATGATATTACTTCCAACATGTCTTATATTTAAATGTAGTTATAATGACTTCCTTTCTAGCACTTTCACATGAAAGGACAGGCATCACAAAAAACCTCTGAGGACTAAAGAAATCAACGAGCAACAAATGCTGGAGAGGCTGTGGGGAAAAAGGAACCCTTCTCCACTGCTGGTGGGAATGCAGATTGGTGCAACCATTATGGAAAGCAGTGTGGAGGATCCTTACAAAACTAGAATTAGAAGTTCCGTTCAATCCAGCTATCCCCCTACTGGGAATTTTCCCAGAAGAAC
>PVJA010012841.1:0-50964 GCA_004027025.1 Myocastor coypus
GCTCAGTCATTCTGACGTGGACTCATTGCGCCCTAGGGTGGAACCAATCATACCCCAGGACGGGCCCTTGATCCCGTTCTAGGGAGAAATCCAATCATATCCTAGGCAGGCCCGGGTGATACTCCAGGGAAGAACCAATTGTACCCCAGAGTGGGGCTCCCACCAACAGCGAACCGGGCTGCTGAGTCATTCAGCCAAGTTGACACATTGTATCAACCACTACACTCCCCCATCTCAGCCACCTCTGAAGTCTCAGGAATTCTGTTTCCTGCCTGTTGCTGCCTTTATTGCTTCCAGCTGGGAGTTATCTCCCTGCTCTTGGGACGCTTAATCTACGCTGACCCTTCAACTCCTTTCCTCATTTTACTTTTCCTTTTCATTAGCCAGGCCTACCAGATGTGGTAGCAATGCCTGCAATCCTAGTATTGAGGAGGCAGAGGCAGGAGAATAACTAGGAGTTGGAGGCCAATCCAACCTACATAGCAAGACCATGTTTTTTTTTTTTTTTTTTTTTTTTTTTTTTTTCTGTCCTTTTTGAGACAGGGTCTCGATATGCAGTATGGACTGGCCATGAGCTCACTTTTGTAGCCTAGGCTGGTCTTGAACTCACACTGATCCTCCTGCCTCAGCCTCCCCAGTGCTGCGATTACAGGTATGCACCATGATGCCCAGTCTCGGTCATACAGATATTTGAGGTACCGTATGATATTCTCATACATATGCATATTCCAAAGAAGGTAAGTATTCATCTCCTCAAACACCAAGCATTTCTTTCTGTTTAACCTATTTTTCATACTGGGGATTGGAGCCAGGGCCTTCAGACTGAGCTAGCCCTTTAAATATATCTTTCACGTTGACGTACTTTCAAACCTGCTGCTTCAGCCTACCAGGGTGCTGGGATTACAGGCGTGCACCACCACACTCAGATGAGCATTTTAAAATTTTTATTGGGGCCCGGCAGGATGGCTCGGTGGCCTAAAGCACCTGCTTAGGAAAGCTTAGGTGGCTGCAGGGCCCGCAGTTTGATCCCCGGCACCACATGCTGTGCCAGCCCTGACCTCAGGGCATGCTGAGCCAGCCATAAAGATAAATAAATAAACAAACAAACAAAAGTTCTGAAACAAGAAAAAAACAGTTGTTTAAAAAAACAATTTTTATTTAGTGCGGGATCTACGGGGTCTCACTACACAGATTGGGCTTGTAGTAATCCGCCTGTTTTCAGCTTCCCAAGTGCTGGGATTACGGGTGGGAGCTACCACATCTGGGCTCAGTCGCCATCTCAGCATGTCCCAGGGGTGGGCCCAGCATGGCCTGCTTTCCTCTACTGAGCTGTCAGGCCAGCCCTTATTCATTTATCTTAATGTATTTGGTTGCTACAGCGTCTCACTACCCAGCTAGAACTCCTGGTGCTCCTCCTGCTTGCAGGCAGTGGGGACTATATGTATGTGCCATGACGCCTGTTCACTGGCCAGCTCAGCCTGCCCCGGGGCAGGGCTGGCATGGCATATAGCGCCAGGGACTGAACCTCAGTCCCTGCACTTGCCTAAGCTTGCCTAAGCAGGAGCTTTAGTTTGCTGAGCTGTCTTGCTGGCCTTTACAATCCACTAAATTAAAAAGAAGAGGGGGTAGGGAGAGACAGGAGGTTCAAGGGGGGAGGGGAATGAGAAAATAAAAGAATCAGATTATATTATGTGCAGTACAAAATCTCTGTGATGGATATGACTGCTATATGTATATCTAAAATGTACCAATGAAACCTAGTGTAATTTTTTATCCAGATATGTGATTTTATAATAAAAAATAAATCAATTAATCAATTAAATTAAAAGTGCCAATAAGTGGGCCAGGGAGCTAGCTCAGTGGCTTAAGGGCCTGCCAGGCAAGCACAAGGTCCTGAGTTTCATCCCTGGTGCTGACAAACGTACCGATAAATTCTGACTGAAGAAAAAAGAAATGGAGACAGGGCTTCATTCATTCACTAAGCTGACTGGGCTGGGCTAGAGCTTGTGCTCCTCCTGCCTCAGCCTCCCAGGGGCTGGGATTCTAGGAGTGCTTCCTGAGCCACCAGGCTGCCTTCTGAAATTGCGAGGCATGGCTTTAGCTTTCCTGTACATGTACATGCTTACGTAGTAACATACACATGATTCAAAACTGGCACTATGCTCTTTGAGGAATGAGGGTGAGGCTGGGTGTCCCCTCTGGGGGCAGGGCAGTCCTAGATGTCCCAGTGCAGCTCAGGAGTGTCCCGACAGACTGAGGGAACAGGGAGTTGGGGGATGGGGGACTGGGGGAGGGGAGTGGGGGGCTGGGGACGATGGGGGGCCGGGCAGGAGGCAGACCTACAGGGCCTCCCTCCTCAGCTCCCCTCTTCTTTTCACCTCTTCTGGGAAGAGTCTCAGCCCCCGAGAATTTTGGGGCTCACCTCCCAAAGAAATCTTAACCTGAGACTGCCACAAACTTAGGGCGTTGCGCTAGTTAGTCCCCAGCTCCATTTTCTTGCTCTTTTTTGAAATTACCAAACAGCAAGAGAATTTCCCTGCACATGTGCAGGTGAACCAGGTTCCCACCCTGAAATGCTCCTAGGGACCAGGGCCATCCACGCCCTCCCTCAACTGATTCTCAGACACCTGTGGCTGGCGCAGTGGGCAGGAGGGTTGCTGCCAGAGAGGAGCCCCCTCTGTGCACCAGCCGCTTCACACACTTGCTCCCTGTGCCATCAGGAGAGGCCACCCAGATTCGTGCCCATTCTACAGGATTCAAAGCCTGAGGCTGGTGCCAAAGTGTCTGATGTACATCTGTGCAGCCCGAGCCCACTTGCTTGATCTGTGTGCAGCCACACTGTGGGTCACCGGCTGGCGCTTCTTGACAGCCTCCTCCTCCTCTGGGTGCTTCCCTCATGAAAGAGGCCCTTCACCCCTCAGCCGGCCTCCTCCTCCCTTCCCTCACCTCGGCCTCCCCCGCATATCTCTCCCCTCCATCTGCACGCTGGCCTGACACCAGTGGTCACAGCCTTATTCTTCCGTCACCTTCTGCTGCACTCGACTGCCAGGCCCTGTTGCTGTCCGCCGTGGGCCTGTGTGGCTTCCTGACAGAACTTTCACACAGCCTCCAGCCTGCACTGGGTCTTTGCCTGCTCCTGGGCTCTCAGGGGCCCTCCCTGCTCCAGAGACACAGCTTCTTGATGTCCCTCAGTTGACGGCTGACCTTGGGGATGCTGTAGCGGCCCTACCCTCCAGCCACCACAGTGATGACTCAGTATAGAGGTCACCTTCATAGAAGGGATCCTCAAACACCTGGGCAAAGCAGGCCTGTTTGGGATCTGCACAGCACTGGCCATTCTGGGTACTTGTTAAAATTTTTTGTCTTTTTGAGACGGCGTCTTGCTATGCAGTTCAAGCTGGCCTTGAGCTCGCTTTGTTGTCCAGGCTGCCTTGAGCTACAGCAGTCCTTCTGCCTCAGCCTCCTGAGTGATTATAGGTATGTGCTTCCACACTTGGCTAGTAAGTGCTGAGTGAATTTTTCTGAGTGAATGAATGGCCTCTTTTCTAATTCATTTATTCAGTGCACATTTATTACCTATAAGGAGTCAGAGGCTAAGCTGAGGATGATCTGGAAAGTAAAAATGCACAAGACACATCTGCACTCAACAAGACACACCGTTGGCCAGCTGAGGCAGACAAGTAGGGGACACAGCCAAGCTGGGCTGGGCTCTGCGGCCCGCTGAGTAATGTGCGGAGAGGGTTTGCGAATGGGTGACGACATTCTCTTGACTTTAGTTAGTGTGTCTTTGAAGGGTATCATAAGGAAAAGTTTTTACTTTATTAAAAAGTCTTAGGGCTGGAGAGTTAGCTTGGCAGTCTAAAGGGCCTGCGTAGGCAAGTGTAGGCAACCGCTGGGACCACGCTTTAATCCTTGGCACCACATGCTGTGCCAACCCCACCCCCATGTCAGACTGAGCCAGCCATAACATAAATAAATAAAGTTAAAAACAAAAAGTCTTAGCCATGGCCAGGTGTCACGGCTCATGCTTGTAATCCTAGTACTGAAGAGGTTGAGGCAGGAGGGTCCTGTGAGTTCGAGACCAGCCTGAGCTACAAAGTGAGCTTAAAGCCAGCTTGAACTGCACAGAGACCCTGTCTCAATCAGACGAAAAATAAAAGTTTTAGCTAGGCACAGTGGTGCATGCCTATAATCGCAGCCACTCAAGAGACTGTGACATAAGGACCACAGATTCAAGTCCAGCCCTGGCCATTTAGAGACAGAGAACTGTGGTCAAGATGGAGGGAAAAGTGTCTGGGGTGTAGCTCCGTGGCACAAGTGCCTACCTGGCAAGTGCAAGGTTCTGAGTTCGATTCCTATTACAAATAAGAAAAAAAAAAGGATGGAGGAAAATATAGACAGATAACTGTTCTGTGGAGACCATAAGGCACGCCGAACCAGGGAGACCCGTGGCTGGGCAAAGGCTCAGCCGCCCTGCCTTGTGTGCACGCAGCCAGCCAGGACGTGGCACGTGGACCCACACAAGCCTGGCCGCCAGGCTGCCAGCTGGAGGGAGGTCTGGGTGGTCACACGTCCCTCTGCACAGTGGCTCAACATCTCAGAGCAGCGCTGTGGCGCCGCAGGACAGGAGGAATAGACGGGTAGTGGGGTGGGAGCCACACTGCTGCCCCGCCCACAGGTGCCCGCGCTCTGCTCTGGGGACACTGCATCTTCCTCAGCTTCGGGAGGAGCCTCAGACGGAGAGTGCCCACGGGGGTGTTCCTCGGACAGGAAGCAGAGCAACCCTGACCCAGAATCCAAGGTGTGGAGGAAGGAGTGGGCACCCTGGGCGGGGAGGAGTCGGGTAGGACTGGGTGTGGAGGGCGATGGCGGGCAGGAAGGCCAGAGACGAGCGCCAGGTGTGGAGTGCCAAGGACTTTGTCCCTAGACAGTAGGGTGCCACTGAAGATGTTTTGCTTTGCTGCTGTTTGACAGTGCCAGGCACTGAACCCAGAACCCCACATGTGTTAGGCAAGCTCTATATCACTGGCCTTGATCTCTGGCCTTCCTGCCTCAACCTACTGAGTACCTTGAATTTTAGACATGCAGTCACCATATCTGGCAATGGACAAACTTTCGGTCACTTAGAGACTATGACTGAGCAAGCCTTTAGGAAGGATGGGCTCAGTGGGGAAACCAGGCAAGGGAGTCTGATCAGGCCCAGGTGTGCTGATGCACACCTGCAGACCCAGCGCTGAGAGGCTGAGGCAGGAGGATCCCTGGAGCTCTAGGCCAACCCGGGATACGTGGTGAGTTCAAAATCAGTCTGAACTAAACAATGAGACATAAATAGACATAAATAGACAAGTAAATCTGGGGGGGGGCAGGGGCTGCCTTCAGGTTGCTCTGCACATAAATCTATGTGAGGCAACGTGGGTCAGATTTTCCCGTTCATTAGTTTGTTGTGTACAAACCAAGCATGGTGACATGCACTTCCCAGCACTCAGGAGGCTGAGGCAGGAAGATAATCAGGAGTTCAAGCCCAGCTTGAACTAATTACATAAGGAGACCCTGTCTCAAAACAAAGCAAACAAACCCTACTGTATTTAGCCAAGCACTGTACCAAAAGCTAGAAACAGACAGAAGGAAAAGACACCTCTATCCTACCTCCATGGAGCTCATAGACTAAGCCTTCAGGCACAATGCAGTGGTCAGCAGGACATTAGGAAAAGGGCCACAGAGCTCAGGCTCAGCCCCGGGGGTGTGAGGGGGTGCCAAGAAAGCTTCTGAATAGGCAGCCTCGAGGACTGAGTTTTTCTTCCATTACTGTTTTCTGCGATGCTGGGCTGGAACCCAGGCCGACCAGCCCTACAGCCGAGCTGTAACCTGCCTGGGCCCTCACAGAAGCTCTGAGTTCAAGACCGGAGGGGAGGAGGCAGGTACAGAGGCAGAGCTACGGGCTCTGCCTGTTGAGCTTCTTCGCTGCAGGGCGCTACGGGAGACTCCGGCCCCTTCCCTTTGCTCTGTGGTTCTGGGCAGCTCCCATGTGCACTTCGGCCTCAGTGACACCTGCTCTTGTAGGCTTTTTGCTCTTCTTGTTGACTTTAAGCTCGAACATGCACGGGGCAGAGGGGTGGGTTGAGTTCGCTAAGACGGGGAGCCCAGCCTGTTCTTCCTGAGAAGGCCCAGCCAGGCAGTGGTGCCAGCTGTGGCCTGGATGCAGAGCAGCTGTTCTGGGGTTTGCGGAGCCCCGATGTGTGGATGGTGGAGTTGGTTGGAAAGTGGGGGCGATCAAGGGGGACCGAGGACACAGGTTTAGCCTGAGAGACTGACCAGCTTGGGGCACGCCACTTACTGAGCGCAGCGTGCAGCAGAGGGAGGTGTGTGCTGAGATGTACGTGCGTGCAGGGGTACAGAGGGCAACGAGGCCCGGCAGGAGGGGCCGAGACAAGCGCCAGACATGCTGTGGAAGGTGTCTGGACTTTCCTCTACAGACAGCGCGGAGCCACTGGAGATTTTCTGATCGATGGAAAGATAGGATGACTGCTGGCCCTCGGGAAGAAAGCGTTTGGTGGGGAAAGCCAGCGAGAGAGCACGGTTTCCCTGAGGCAGGGTGGATCTGCTCTGAACACTCAACAACCTATGGAGCACCTACATTATGTGTCTCCGAGTTTGGGGGCAGCCACCAGGTGCCAGTGTTCTGAGGGGCCAGATTGGGGGTAGAGGGTCTGAGCCAAACCGAAGGGTCTGGACACCCACAGGCTAGGACTGGAGCAGAGGTCACAGAGGTACAGAGCATGGAGAGTGACAGAGGGAACCGGCTCTGGCTGGAGCTGCAACCCCAACACTCAGGGAATGGGCCGAGCAAGGGGGACACCCTAGGGAAGCTGAGCAGAAGCCTGGCTGGGTGGCGAAAGCGCCCGTCAGGGTAGGTGCGGCTGTGAGGCGGCAGGCTTGTCCAGGGCTGGGCTCTGGGTACAGAAGTGCACAGACATGTCAAAGAGAGTTCCTTCCCAGAAGACTGGAACACGAAGCAAAAATCTTTTTGCACCGCCCTAGGGCGGCCAAGTGGCCTGTCCCAACCCCTTGCCACTGTCCAAGTGTACCAAGGAAGCCACCTGGCAGGAAGGAGCCAGGTGGGGCGGAGAGCAGACTGTCTTACAGTCTATAGCTGGAGATAAGGTTGGATGTGTGGCAATATCAAACACCCGAGGCCGAGGACTGGCGTCATCCGCAGGTAGTGTGATCAGCGTCTCCAGCGGGGGGACAGGAAGTGGTTAGGAGCGGTCAGGCTCTGTGCACCTTATCTCTCTCCCGCTAGTAACCCTGCCCCTTCCCCAGATAAGAGAGCTGAGGCTCTGGGATGGATACTGTGCCCATCGTGCTAGTGGGGTGACCTGGGACCCAACCTAGGAGACCCCAAAGTTGTGCTACCTCAAAGGAGCTCTTGAGACCAGTTATATCTATTCCCTGGTGGCCTGATGATGGTACATGCTCCCTAACTTGTGGCACAGATCCAGACCTTCCTGTTGACCTTGACTCGAGTGGTATCTCAGTGACCAACCTGTGACCCAGCCAGAGGTGCTGTCTTTGAGTGCTTTGCTGCTGGCTCTTGCTCCAGCCCGGCTTCCTGTTTCATCACTCGCATTTGTTACCTCCCTCCAGTGTTCTTGCCACACGCCCTCCTCCCTCGCCGCCCCCAGTGTGGGGGTGCAGTGAGCCTGGAGCAGTTTACAGTGAGGAGCTTGTCTGTCCTGCTGGCTTTGCAGAGACCCCAAGAGCCAGCGGGTAGCAGCATCTCTGGCGCGGGCCTGCTTCCACCCAAATCTGAGGTCCTAGGAGACCCAGCTGGAGCCTGATGACAGGCGGAGTTATGATCCTCCCAGAAGGGTGCTGGTTGGCTTTCTGAGTGCTGAGCCTGGAGCCGTGCTTACATGCATTGTTTTTTTGCTTTTGCTTTTGTTTTGGTACTGGGAATCAAACTCTGGGCCTTGAGCTTGCTAGGCAGGTGTTCCACCACTGAGCTATGTCCCTGGCCCCTCGCGTGCACTGTTTAGTCTTTGAAACAAACCTGTGGACTGGGTACAACCATTATGTTTATCTTGCACACAAAGAACACACTTAGAGAAGAAATGGGGGGAGCATCTAGAGGGCTGGGGAAAATAGCTCAATAGAATAAGTGCCTGCCTGGCAAGTGCAAGGTCCTGAGTTCAATCCCTGGTACTGAAAAAACAAAACAAAACACAAACACAACCAGAAAAGGGGGTCTACACCAAGTATGCACTGGGGATGTATAGATCCCCGGCACAGAGTACCTGCCCGGCCTAGGGACCTTAGATTCCCTAGCCTATGAGAAATCTCTTCTCTTTTCTAAGGTCGAAGGAAATTTGGCTAGGGTTGAGAATGGAAGCAAAAGAAATGTGGGCCATAGGTGTTCCCAGAATCCCATTTAGGACCATTTGTAGTTTTGGTTTCTATGATACTGGGGTTTAAACCCAGGGCCTTCTCACACTGGGCTGTATCTCCACACACAAACTTTCTCTTTAAATTTGGATTCTTTTTATTTGTTTATTTTTTTTCCTGACAGGACCTTGCTTTGTAGTTCAGGAAGACTTTGAGCTGGCTATAGACCTTCAAATTTGTGACAGCTCTCTTGCCTCAGCCTCCCAAGTGCTGGGATTATAGGCATTCACCACTGTATCCAGCCAGTTTTTATTTTGAGACAGGGGCTTGCTAAGTCACTAAGTTGCCCAGGCTGGGGTGGAACTTGAGATCTTCCTGCCTCAAGCTCCTGAGTGTTGGAATTATGAGTGTGTGCCATTGTGCCTGGTTATTCAGGAGCTATTATCCCATAAATCTTTTTATGTAGAGAGAAATATAAAACCCTGTCTCTTGCTGCAAGTTATTATATAAGATCAGTGGAGCCAATAAAAGAGAGAGGATGTGTGTGTACGTGTACGTGTGTATATGTATGTGTGTGTACAGGTGTGTGTGCATGTGTGCATGTGTGCGCACACATATATGTGCACATGTGTATGCATATGTGTGTGTTTGCGAGTTCTTGAGTCCGTGGATGCATATGTGTACAGGAGATGGGGTGAGAACCATCCAAGTGAACCTCACGGACCTGCTTCCTGTTTGTAGGGCCACATGTTTCTGCAGTGACTGTGTTCTAACCAAAGTCAGGACGCACGCCACTGTCTTGGAGGGAATGACACAGAGCAATGAAGCTGGGACAGAGTCTTTGGGCTAGCAGCTCAGCAGATGCGCTCAGCTGTTTCTGGAGACAGGCCATCAGCACCCTTACTGAGCCATTGTAATGGATTACGGTTATGACAGGCACTTTCCAAGATGTTTTGTGAAGGATCTGGTATTCCCAGAACTTTCAGGAGGAACTGTCGCAGCCTAAAACCATCAGGGGGATCTGAAACAGCACCCCATGGCAGGGGCCATGATGGAACCTGTTTCCTTGGTGACTGAATTGGCTGCTGGTATAGCTCAGTGGCAGAGCACACGTCCAGCTTGTGCAAGGCACTGGGTTTTATAACTAAGATGGGATAAAAAGAGTCAAAACCTTGCCTCCACTTACAGCAGTGAGTGAAGGCAGAAGCAGCTCGGGGGCTGCACAGTGTTCATTCATAGACAAAGCTTGCCCCACCTCTTAGTGCCAGGTACCCAGGCTGGGCTGCCGCACCTGCAGCAGGCAGCCAGGCACGGTGACACAGCCTTGTCATCCTAGCTACTTAGGCGGTGAGCTAGGTAGAAGAGTACAAGCTCAGGACCAGCACGGGAATCTCACTACCAGGAGCTGCCCCAGGGCCTTTGCATTGGGCTGCCCTACCAAGCCTCTTTGCAGGTTTTATGTTATACTGACTTTTTTTTTTTTTTTTTTTGTCAGACAGGCTCACAAGATCATTACGTTTCAGAATCTGGACTCAAACTTTTCATCTTGTCTCAGCTTCCCAGAGTGCAAGGATTGCACACCTGCGTCACCACGCCCAGCTCAGCCAGAGCAAGTTAGCAGACCCTGTTTCCAAAGGAAAAATAAGAGCGTCTGCAGCTGGGTCTGGCAGCACACACCTGGAATCCTAGTACTCTAGAGGCTGGACAGAAGGATGGCAAGTTCAAACCCTGTCTGAGAATAACAAATAAATGAAGGGCTGGGGATGCAGCTCAGTGTGGAAGCCCTGAGTTCAAACCCCGGGGCCACACACACACACACACACAAATACGCACACATTTGCATCCAATCCTATGGGGGAGGAAGAGGCACAGAGGAGAGGGAAACAGACAGAAAATGAATGCCAGCGACAGAGGTCTCCTAAATGAATATCAATAGTAGAATTTCAGAGGTCGTGTTACAGCGCGAAGGTGGGGGCTGAGCACGTGTGGAACCATGAGTTCAATGCCCGTCAGAAAGGCCAAAGCAGGCTGGGCTCATGGTGCACCCCTGTAATCCTAGCACTAGGGAGGCTGAGGCAGGAGAATTGCTGGGGATTCGAGGTCATCTGGGGCTACAGAGTGAGACCCTGTCTCAAGAAAAAAGAAAAAGTAACAATAAAAATTAAGAAGTACAAGACAACAAACAAACAGAGGCCTGTCTCACCTCATTCAGTCTACTCTGTCTTATTTTTTTGGTTTTTAGTTCCAGGAGTCAGCCATGGTCCCTTCTTTAGAATTTATAACATCTGTCGCCTGGTGATTGAGATAACAATTTTATTTATTTATTTATTGTCCTTATGAGGCAGGGTCTCACTGTGCAGCTCAGGCTGGCCTTGAGCTCATTATGTAGCCTATGCTGGCCTTGAACTGGTAGTGGTTCTCCTGCCTCAGCCTCCTGAGTGCTGGGGTTCCGGGTGTGCACCCCATGCCTGGTGGTGAACTTTATCTACATGTTTATATGTGTGTGTGGGGGGGTACCCCTTTATCCTGCTTTCTCTTTAGCAGGAAAAGCGCAGCCAGGTGGACAGCACGGCGCCTCACACCTGTGGGCCCAGTTCACGGCTCCCGACCCCCGACGACGAGGGCTCAAGCTACACAGCCTCATCGCTGAGCCTCGCCTCTCCTCTTGCCTTGGCACCCTTTGCTCTCCAGACTGTTTGGTTGGGCTGAAATAGACACAGTACGACTGCGCTTTTGTGTGTGCTGCAGAAAAAGGGCCAGTCTTTTTCTGTCTTTTGGAGGCAGTTCAGGCTGTCTTGAACTCACTCTGTAGCCCAGGCTAGCCTCAAGCTCACAACGATCCTTCTGCCCCAGCCTCCCGAGTGCTGGGGCTACAGGCCCAGCCACCAAGCCCAGCTGGAAGGGGCCTGTCTCAACCCTGCAGGGGCCAGAGAGCAGTGGCGTGGAAGGCAGTGAGAAAGGAAGTGTGAGGTAGACTGGCGTGGAACTGACTTCCCCCTTCCCTGCCAACTCCGGGGCCAGGTCCCTGACACATTCTCCTCAGAGCAGGGGCTCTGTGGCCTGCCTGTGGACCGGAGAACACACACAAGCCCCCCACAGAGTGCGGTCTGGCGACAGATTGGGTCTGCAGACTCTGGCAGCCTGCGTGGCTGGTGGCAGTGGAGCCTGTTCCCGCCTGTCTCCCTGGAGCCCTCTGTAGACGCAGGTGCGCGTCAGCCCTGCTCTAATTTTATCCTCCGTTGATGGAGGAGACTAACCAAGCGGCAGGGAGGCTGCTATTTTGGGTCTCTCCGAGGCTCTGAGTTATATAAAGCCTACTGCCGTGACCTGCATTGCTTTGAGGCTGTGCCTCACTCTCTTGTGCGTTCTGTCACAATATGTCATCAGCTCAGACAGTCTCTCTCTCTCTCTCTCTCTCTCTCTCTCTCTCTCACACACACACACACACACACACATACACACACATACCCACACACACTCAGATCCCGTGGTGATGACAAGGGAGGTGTGCGCTGCAGGAGTGCGGGTGTGTTCCTGCCTACCACTGAGGGACAGGCCTCCTGGGAGGGGCATTGGACAGGGAGGAGGTTTGTTCTGGAAGGAAATGGAAAGCGCCCTCTGAGAGGGAGGAAGGTGAGGACTTGTGCTCGGAGCTTTAGGGCATGATGCGTTTGGAGCTGCTGTTGTGGGTCTGCTGTCGGCATGGCGATAAGAACAGCTTCTATTTTGGTAGCTCTTTTCATTTTAAAGGAACCCAAGGGCTTCATAAATCGTACACAAACGGCTCTGCCTTTGAGCGGCAGAAGCATTTCAAATGAAGTCACGCGCAGGGGCTACAGCGCGATCGTCTGAGCTCGGAGGTGGCTGGATAGCGGAAGGCAGCATTTCCTGCCTTATGAGGGGCAAATCTCACCGGGAAATTTTTCCCATATGGATCAAAACACACTCATGGTTTTTTGGGGGAGGGGACAGAATGTCACTATGGCAGGGTGTGGTGGGACGCACCTGTAGTCCCAGCACTCTGGAGGCTGCACCAGGAGGGTGGTTGTTGTAAAAACCCAAACCAAACCTAAACAGCAGAATCTCACTATGTATCCAAGGCTGGCCTTGAACGTGTGTCAGTCCTCCTGCCCCAGCCTCCCTAGGGCTGGGGCTATAGGCATGCACCATTACACCTGACAAAGCACCTCATGTTGCTGATATTTCAGTTAAAGACATGTGCTTGCTTGATTTAATCATCCCCAGCATCTAATTTATTCTTGTACCTCCCAGCATTGAATCTTAGTATTTTTAGCTGTATACATTTTGATAGATGAACACATAGAGCCCAAATATAACCTAGCTCATTTTATGAATTTGGAAATAGTAGGTTTCTGAAAATACATCTCACTCCTGCAGAATGAACGTAGCAGCTCACTGAGCTTACCACACAGTTATGTGTCCTGCCCGGTTACCGGCAGCAGAAGGGACAGGCTTATCCTTGGTGAGCTACGTGTTTCCCGTAGATACTGTCCAGGGCACACGCTGGCTGACGTGACAGGGCCCAGCAGGCTTTGCCCCGAGGAGTGACGGCTGGCAGGGCCCACCTTGGCTCGCGGCTGTGGGACTGTGAGGCCTGAGGCTGCTTATGCTGCTGCTCCTGCGACGGGTTCCCTGTAACTAGGAACTTCCCCAGGTGCTGCTTCCTGGCTGCTCTCTGCAGGTCAGCGATGTTCTTGCTGTCCCACAGGTGGAAGCACTAAGGGATCTGAAAGAGAAGAACGGGGGAGCTTTGTGTGACAGTGGCTCAGAAGAGGCTGAGGAGGTGCCGCCGCCGCCACAGGGTCTACAAAAGTGAGCTGTGAAAGGGAGAGTGAACCGGGAAGAGAACCGAGCGGAAGTCAGGGCTCCCAGGGCCAGAGGGGGGACTGGGGATCGGAAGGTGCAGAGGAGCCACTGTGAGCACTCACTAATAACTGACCACCTGTGGCCCTTGCCTGCCTGGCCCTTGCCTGCCTGGGGTTGGGGCTCACCATGCTTCCTGTGGCCTGCTTGCTGCCTCCTGGCTCTGCTACCCCACTCTCAGCACCCCACCACAAACCCAAGCGTGCCTCATACTGGGCAGGGCCCTCCCCCATGGCTCCTGCCTCTGGCTGGCAGACAGGGCCATGGGATGTGGGGTCTGCTCATCGCTCCGGCTCGGCTCCCTCTGGGCATCCCCTCTGCGGTGCTGCTTGGCACCATGAGCCAATGTCCTTGTCCCATGTGTGTCTGCATGGATTGTGCATCTAGCCCGAATGCCTTTCCTGCCACCCCCATCCCCAGCTTCCCCAAGGCTCAGCTCAAGCACTGTCTGTGAACCTGCCGGGCCAGGAACATGAGCCTCCCTGGCCTCCCGTGTGCCTCTGTGGAAAGTGGAAAGGCCTGGCGCCTGTCCTGCCTAGCCTGTGGGCTTCCAGAGGACACGGGCCCTGCGATTTCTCAGTGAGCCCACTGCTGAGGCCAAAGACTGAATTTGGACAGAAGCCACATTTCAGAACTAAAGCTTCCTCCTGTGTTACGAAAGAGGGTTTGTAGGAAATATCAGTGAAGCTAAAGAGTAAAGACCAGACCCAGGGAAATGTGACTATAAATAAAAGTATCAGGCCTACAACCACCTATCTCTAAAGAACTCTGGGAGCCCAGAAGAGACCTGGACTGGCTTGCTCCATCTGTCTGTCACAGAGGTAACGCTGCTGAGTAAAAGCCACACCAGCGTGATGACAGCAGTCAGTAATCAGTGACTCCCCAGCTCGAGTGCGCGCCCCTCTGGACCCCGCCCCACCAGGCGTCCCTGAGAGTGGGAAGGACGTTTGCTGTACAGATCTCAGTGTCCTCCTTGGAGGGCCAGCAGTGTCCACCAAGATCTTCCCGTGGTCCCAGCATGGAAGTGTGCAGACAGCCAAAGCAACCACGGCCAGAGCCCCATAGCTGCATCCCACCGGGCTGCTACTCCCTTGCCCTGGGTCCCCACTCTGGCGAATTTGGCCTCAAGGACTCAGGTATAGGAGAGAAGCCAGTCTCTACGCCTAGCACTGGACCGACTTAAGTAAGGCCACACTGGGCCGTGGAAGCCAGCTCAGCAGTCTCCATCAGCACCGGTACTGGTGCTTCTGAGGAAGGACTCTCACTCACACTGTAGGCCACTTCCAGTTCAGAGTGAGAAGCTATCAAGTTCCTGGTATGCCCTTCATACAGACAAAAAAATTCTGGTATATGTGCTGCCAAGTGAGCACTGCAAAGAAAATTTAATAAAGTGGTTAATCATCCTTAGTTCATCTGTTTTAATATTTGCACTTTCTGCTTTTGTCTTTCTGAGGCGGAATCTCCATGCAGTTCAGGCTGGTCTCAGGCTCACTTTGCAGCCCAGGCTGCAGGTCTTGAACTCACGTGATCCTCCCGCCTCACAGTGAGCCACTCAAGTGCCAGGTGCCTGTGCTACCACACCTGCCTCAGACATTTGCTTTTTCATTTTTTAGGTTTTATTGAAGTAGGGCCAATTTTTCTGCGCTTTCATATCGTTTCTCCAAATATGTGCATCTGACACTGTTGAAAACTAAATACTGTTCTTCCAAAGACCAAGTATACACGTAGCATGCGCGCGCACACACACACACACACACACACACACACACACACACACACGTTTTTCTAACTCTTTTGTCTCTTGTCAGAGCTGTTCCCATGCAAATGGAATAACAATGATATTTACCTAGGAGTACACCAGTGAGGGGAGAGGTCAGAACTCAGTCAGCGTTTCCTGGGAAACTTTGGGAATTTTAAGCAGCTTGTTTTTGGGCTCATGGATGCTGACCCACACATAGCCTGCTGTGACAGAGAGGCAGCAGGAAAGGTCTGTGGGAGCAGAGCCCTGGCTGGGAGGGCAGATGGTTCGCGGCCTTCAGGAAGCTACAGTGGCCCTGGTGCTCCCCGGAGGGAGAGGACGTCAGGTCACTTAGGGGAAAGGAAAGAAGATGACCTCACTGGTGACAACGACAACGAGGAGGCGAGAGACTTGGTTTGTACACAGTGAGTGGGTATTAAGGGATTACATGTGTTGGGCTGTGTTAGCATCACCCAGAGAAGCTTGGACTGTAACTGTCCCCCGCAAAGCTCTAATAATGCATTGCAGTATCATCCAGGATTGAGAACAAGTTAAAACAACATCTTCTGTGCTCAACATGGATGGTATTTGAATGTCAGTAGCACGCTGGGCTTTATAGGAACCGGTGGAGAGAAACAGCATGGGAGTGAATATTGTCATCTAATAGGACCCCTTTAAAAACCATACTCACTATACGTACAGTATTGAGTGCTAACGATGGCATCTCTCAGCATTAGTAGGTACCTGCTCTTGGTGCCTTTGCTTTACAGAGGGGCAAACGAAGCCAGAGAGACTAACATGTCCGAGGCCACTGAGCTAGTAGTAAATGTCTGAGTTAGGATCTGACCTAGGTGGCAAGGTCCTGGACTCCACACTGGTACCTGCCGCTCTCCACCATTTTTGTGGTAGCCAATATGCCTTTCTTTTTCTTTCTGTGGTGCTGGACAGTGCTGTAATAGTGAGCTACATGTCTCACCTGTGGTGTGTCATTATGCTATGTTTTATTTTGTGTATTTGTGGTAGTGGAGATTGAACCCAGGGCCTTCTGCATGCTACACAAAAGCATTCTTCTCCATGAGGGTACAGCCCTAACCCTTGAAGATTATTTAAAATTTGGAGACAAGCTGTGGCTATGTGCCCAGGTGGGGCTTGAACTTCTGACCCTCTTCTTCAGCCTGCTGAGTAGCTGTGGCTGCAGATGTACGCCATCATGTCTGACCTGAAAACACCTCTGAAAATGGGCTGTTGGTGGCACACAAGGTGTGGGCTGTCACCTCAGGGGAGGAGACTGAGAGCAGCTCTGTGGAAATGACTACGCACACCAGCATGATGTCATGATGTCATTATTAATAAGTGCTTACGAATCAGGTCCGTCATGTCCATCAGGGCTTAGCAACTCCTCCACTTCCGGGTGAGTCTCACTTCTGCATGCCCTGCCCTGCAGTTTTCAGCAAGTGATCCCTTTGTGTCTTTATTCAGTAAAGGTTCCTTGAGGACACACTGTGCTGGGCATGCCCGGAACACCGTAGAAGGGCCTGGAATCTGCTCCAGTGACCCGTAGTCTCCATCCTGAAGGAGCAGCTAAAACTGTACATGGGCATTTCTCAGCCAGCGAAGGCTCTACAACGCTCTAAGGTGGATGGCCGTCATACGTCCCTTTGTCCTCTGCAACCAGGATCCCTCTGTGAGGATTACTGCCACTGCTGAGGATCTTAGGGGCAGCCCAAGTGTTGGCTGAATGTGCCTCCATCCCTGACAGTCACTGTGCTCAGAAATGCTTTCCCAGGCAAGAGCTTGAAGCTCCTCTCCGGATCCGCCGCTCACATCCCTACTGTAGCGCTGTCAAAGACGATGCTCGCTAAAGACAACCGTGGGCAATGGGTGCGGTGGCGCAGGCTGCCACCCCTGCCCCGGGGAGCCTATGGTGACACAGACTCCCTGTGGCTTGAACATGTGCGTATGTGTGCGCTTCCAGCTTGTATCTGACCCTGGCAGCACAACCCAGGGACTAAGCATTGGCATCTGGAGCTGAATTAACTTTGCAAATTCAACTTCATTTCTGAGACAGGGTCCTACTATGTAGCTTAGGTTGGTCTTCAACTCATTTGGTGCCCAGTGTGGCCTGGAGCCCTCATGCTCCTCCCGCCTCAGCCTCTCCAGTGCTGGGATTACACATGCTCACCACCATGCCCGGTAAATTTATGCAATCCATTTGTTTCCTTGTTTTTATGCCATTTATTCTTTGCCTATAGCACACTACGATCATCCCAGGACTTTCTGGAGGGTAAATGAAAAAAAATACACATACTTACAACAGTGTCTGGAACACAGTAAACCTTCTATAAGCACAGCTGATTTTTTAAAACAATACAGTTAGTAGCCATGGTGATTTGTTACCTTTGGAAAGTAGTTGCAGAGAAAAGAAGGATTTTATCTTTTTACTGGCATGATTTACTTCTTGATCATTAGAATTTTATTTATTTATTTATTTATTTATGTATGTATTTATTTTGAGACAGGGTCTTGCTATGCAGTTGAGGCTGGCCTTGAGCTCACTTTTGTAGCCCAGGCTGGTCTCAAACTCACACCAATCCTCCTGCCTCAGCCTCCCGAGTGCTGGGATTACAGGTGTGAGCCACCACGCCCAGCAATCATTAGAATTTTAAAAACATGTATTACTTTCAATAACTACAGAAACAAAGAGAGAAAAGAAACCCTAAACAGCAAACTAACTAGCCACTTCCTTTGGCCCTCTGGAGGCCCCTGGAAATGTGGCCCCTGTTGGGGGCTGGGAGTGTGGGTCAGGGGCACAGCACTGGCCTAGCACATGCGCGGCCCTGGGTTTGATGGTGAATCTGAAGTGCACTCTTCCCACTTTCTCCTACCTCCTACTGCTCCCTAGGGAAATGCTGACCTCACACAGGGGACATAGAAAGGTTCAGAGCTGGTGTCTCCAGAGAGCTCCTTGCAGGACTCAAAGGCAGTGCCCGGGAGGCTGAGGCAGGAGACTCAGCATGAGTTTGAGGCCCACCTGGGCTACATAATTGATCTCAGACCATTGTGAACTGGTTTTAGCAAGGTGGTTGCAGCCTTGGTCTTTGTGTTCCAAATTCAAGTTTTTGGGAAAAACACCAAGTCCTCCTCTCTCAGGGATCCGTGAGAAGTCTCGTGGGGCCTCACTGGGTGGAGTGGAGTGATGGAATCGCTTCCACATACCCCATGGGGACTGGGGAAGAGGTGTGCTCCCAGGAGAGGCGAGGAGTCCAGCTACAGGGGAGGTGCCCAGGAGTGCTGGGTCACCCAGCGAGAACCTGACACTGAGACCACCGGCAACCGGCAAGAGGCTTGGGCGGCAAGATGGTGGCGGTTCTTGGTTGTTTTTCTGGTGCGGCACCTTCTTGTACATATGCCTCCAATTCACACCTGTCCTGGCTGGAACAAAGAAATGAAGTGTTCTTCACCTTCGGCTAGGGAGACCAATCCGATACTCGGCTAGAGCAGCCAGGCTGAGCGACTTGGACAGTGGAGACCACATTGGCAGGAGAGGTCAAGGTGGCTGTTTCCAGCCTGGGTGTTGAGGGTCCCAGTGGAGCTGTTAATTTTGTCCCACACAGGTCGCTTAAGCACATCAAATATTTTATGCTTTTAGTTGAAAGTGGTAAATATTACATTCATTGCCAGTAGTAAAACTTTAATGAAAAAAGGAAGGGCTAGAATATACAGAAGCCCAGACATAAGCTGTCAGGACCCTATCCTGTCTCCTTGGGAGTGCCAGCTGTGTGTGATATACGCCTGTAACCCCAGCACCAGGGAACCTGAGACAGGAGGATCCTTGCAAGTTCCAGGCCAGCCTGAGCTATATAGTGAGACCTTGTCTCAAAAAAGCAAAAGAACAAAACAAAAGAAAAGCAAAAGAAAGAAAGAAAGAAAGAAAGAAAGAAAGAAAGAAAGAAAGAGAAAAACAAAGCCAGCAAATAACTAGCTGTTGGCAAATTTGGCTGACCATAGTGACGCACACCTGTAGTTCCAGTACTCAGGAGTATGGAACAGGAAGACTGCTCTGAGTTCCAGGTCTGGTTTCAAGCTCAGCCTGAAATACACATAGTGAGACCCTGCCTGACAATAAATGCATAATTAAATAAAAATTTAAAGTTAATATAAAGGAAGATAAAATAAATGTTGGCAAATTTTAAAATAAATATTGTGGGCCAAAACAATCAGGGGTCAGAATCTGCCTGCCTTGTTCAAACTCTTCTTCCACAGGGACATGTGACAGAGCTGTAGTGACACAGAACAAACGAAAATCCCCTCTCAGTTTGCTCAACATTAAACTTTCTTTGCTAAACTACATTTGAATAACAAGTGTCCCTTGTCCCCACTGCCCAGGGTTCAGTCCTTTCATCTGCACTATCTAATTCAAATCTGAAAAACACCGTGTGGGCCATGGAAGGTGAGGGAACATCACCGTGAGAACTGTAGCTTCATTTCCTGGAGGAGGTGTGGTTAAGGTCACAACTTTGGTGTGACTCTAACGGTTGGAGCGTTTTACATTTGATTTCCTGTTTCCTTTTCTTAATAAAGAAAGGAAAAGTGGGCCCCGTAGCAACCGAGCACTGAGTTCCACGGGAAGACACCCTAGCGCTTCCGACCTGGCCCTAGCAAAAACAAAACGTAGCCCCGCTCTTGGTAAATACCACTGTGCCAATGACAGGGGCCACTGTTTGGATCGCCTCACCTAGTGATTTCCCACTCTAAGCCCAGAGCACTAGTGGCCGTGTCCTCTGTTTTTCAGTTGCAGGAACTCATTCCCATGAAGGACTTAGAATAGAACAATGGGTTGATAATTGTGGCAGCTACCCCGTGCCAGGGACTGTGAGAGGTGGCTCCCACATCTCTAACTGTAGCATAAACTCGCCAAGAATTATCATCATTCTACCAACAGGACACTGAGATTTGGAGGCCCTCAGATAACTTGTCCAAGCCTTTCATAAAGGGTGGGGCTGGAGATTCATTCTTTTTCTTGTTTATTGTTGTTCTTTCCAAAAATTTATTTATTCGTTTATTCATTGGATACAAGGTCTCACTACACAGCTCCGACCTGCAGTGATCTTCCCGTCTCAGACTCCCAACACTGGGCTTGCAGGTGTGGTTCTGGGGCTGGCACGCTATGTGGTACCTGGGATTGAACTTGGGTCCTTGTGCTTGCCAGGCAGGTGCTTAGACCACTGAGCTGGCTCTCCTGCCCTATTTTTGTCTTTCTGAGACAGGGTTTCACGATGCAGTTCAGGCTGGCCTTGAGCTCCCTTCGCAGCCCAGCCTGGCCTGAAGCTCACAGTGATCCTTCTACCGCAGCCTCCGGAGCACTGGAGAGTTACTCTTTCTTTCATTCACTGGATACTTACTGGCCATTTATTTCTTCACTGGGTGAGGCACAACTAAGGATTCAGAGTTAAAGGCAGCTGAGCTAAAAATGACTGGAGATGATGCAGTGAAGAGGTCGCGCTGGAACATCGCTCTTGGTTTTCTCCATTTGTTCAGAACAATGGAGTGCGCCTACTACGCAGCTCCAAGCTGAGATTTGGGTACCACGCAAGGAGAGGTGAGGAGCTGGCCTGAGGCCTGAGGCTTGAGAGTTACTGGGGAAACAGCTCTTGCAAAAGCCATGTGGATGGAGCAGAAGATGACACTCAAGGGCCAAGGCTCCAGACGCAAGCTCCAGAGGTCCGAGGGACGTGGCTCCATGGTAGAGCGCTCAGCTGGGTTGTAGGAGGCCTCAGGTTCAGTTCCATCTACCGCACCAGGGAACAGACTCCTACTGTAGGCTGCAGCTGTTGGGACACCAGAACAGAAGAGGAACATCCATGGCAGACACTGGAGCCGAGGTGACATCCCAGAGAGGAGTGCAGGAGAAGAGGGACAAGTCACCGTGTAAACTGAAGCACAGAACGTGGGCGGAAGATAGCAGCGCAGCGCACGCTGGTGCATACACAATCTCGGCAGCCACACAGCCGGGTCTGAGGCCAGGCTTAGCATCCTTCTACCTCTGCGGCCCTGATCCAGCTATTTCCCAACCTGGGAAGTGGGCATAAAGAATGAGAAGACGCAGACAAAGCAGTAGGTGGATCCGGGCAGCTCCTGGTGGCAGCCCTGGGTGACCACGGACTGGGGGGCTCCTGCTTGGGGGCAGGTAGTTGTTCCACCTGAACAGTGGAGAGAGACGTGTGGCCAGGCTGAAACCATAACGTAAGAGCCTGAAAGAGGACTGGAAACTCTACAGCCATAAACTAGAAGCAGAGAGTATTGGCCCCAGATTGGGTAACCTAACCCAACCACAAATGTGACGCTCAGGTTTTCAAGGTTCTGCAGCAGGGCAGGACTCACTGTAAATTACTTGTGTGATGGAATCAAACCACATTTTTTTTTTCTCCTTTTTCTCATCAGACTTCACAGGAAATAGACCTCTTTGTTCAGATTTCAGATAAGGCGTTCTTCATCTTGCCTCTCCTTTGAGACGCAACTCCCCCATGAAGCCGCTTGCTTTCTATCCCCGGGCCCTCGTCAGCAGCTTATATTTAGTAGGCACGTGGCTTTGCATGCCTCTTACATTAGAAGCTGAAGAGGGGTGACAGCTATTAAGACATAGTTTGCAATCACACTGAGATGACAGTCTAAGAAAAGGAGGTGAGCTCTCCAGGAGGGCCCAGCCCAGGTGGAGGAGGGCTTTGTAAAGGCTGTCTACTTTGTCCTCAGTAATCCTCTGCCACACTGTTGCCCAATGATTATTTTAAGTTTCATGACTTCCAACTTAACCTCTGTGCCCACTGGCGAGGCTCTATATGGAGGCACTGACACGATTTCTCAGCAGCTGTTACAAATTAATAGCTCTGACTGCCTTCCCAAGCTGGCCCATTTAAGATTATCAAGAAAACCAGCTTTGAGGAATTTCTGGAGTTCTCTTGGCTATTTCTTTTCTTTCTTTCTTTCTTTCTTTCTTTCTTTCTTTCTTTCTTTCTTTCTTTCTTTCTTTCTTTCTATGCTGGAGATTAAACCCCAGACTTCACATTTTCAGCACCCTGTCCCACTTTTTTTTAAATTCTGAGAAATTTACTAAATCAGTAAATTATCCAGGCTAGGCGGAACTTGCGATCCTCCTGCTTCAGCCTCCCAGGGTGCTGGAGCTCCGGCTGTGGACCACCCGGCTCTCTTCTCTCAGCTCAGCTGATGAGACCTTTACCTTATGCTAAGGGAACCCGTCCCTGGCTCTGTCTGGAAAGGACTAACCTAAGAGCTGACAGTAGGAGGCCAAGAGGGCTATGAACCGTTACAGCTATGGCCAGTGGTCGACAGATTTATCTCTGTTGTGGCAAAGAGAATGAGGCAAAAATAAACTAAACTGCCTCCTAAAAGAGTGTTTGCCACACACATGATCACATTGTTCACCTAAGGACACTATAAAGGAAGTACTGTTGTTATTCCTGATTTATAGATAAGGCAACTAGGCACAAAAAGATTGAATAATTTGGAAATTCAGTAGTTCACGAATAGGGACAGAGCGAGGTCCTGAACCCAGGGAACCTAGCTAGAGGGCTATTGCTAAACACCCCCAAGCTATGCAGACCTTATTGGGAAACAGGACAGTAAGCACAGAGACTGGAAGTAGAGGGAGCTTTGGGTAAGCCTGATCTTGTGCCCAAGCCAGAGGGACAAGGACATAGTCAGACAGATCCCCAGAGATGAGGCAGAGTTCTCAGCCCACTGTCTATCTCCATGCTTTTGTTTCAGGGACCAGCCAGGTTCCAGTTCGGTCTGTGACTTGTTTTGTGGACCCGGCTGGCCTATGGGGTGAGTGCAGCAGTGCTTCTGGTTGACACCGGCTCACGGCCCTGAGGACCCACACTCTGCTGTGGAGCTGTGCCAAGGATCTTGGCCCATCTTGCGTCCTCTCTGATATAGGAGGCAGAGGCCTCTGTTTCACTTGGATAGTGGAGCAGAGCCCAGGAAGTCACCGTCCCTGGGCGTAAGCCTCAGTCTTGCCAGTGCTGGCCTGGTGAGATGCATTTCTCTGTGCTTGCATTTCTTTATCTGTCAAGGAGAGTGTGCTGTAGCCTACCTCACAAGGTCCTCACACAGGCTCCGTGAGGGCCATGGGTAATCGCCAGCCCTTATCAACTGTTAAGTTCCACAGAGCATCCTCTTACATCCGTGTGGGGAGTGGCCTCCTCCGGAACAAAGCTCATGACCCTTGCCAGGTTCTCTTGGAAAGGAAATGGTTGCATCACCCGTTGGCTAGGCCTCTGGGGAAGGGCTGTCTGTGGCCCTGCCCCCTCAAGGCGCTTGGGTACGCCCCGCACCCCCACCTGGCCCCACCAGCCCCCAGCACGGGAAGGAGCTCTAAGGGGCATGCGTTCACTTGCCAGGGAGCAGGCTCACTCACGACAGGCCCCAGGCGGCAGGGTGCCGGCCTCGCTCTTGTCTGTGTCCTGGATGAAGAGGAATCTAGTGCCTGTCGGAAGATCCCTCGGCTGGGAGATCCTTACATGCAAGAAGAGGCTCGCCCAGAGTTCACAGCAAGAGTGACTCCTGCCAAGCAGGGACGTGCAGCCCCAAGCTGCTCCGGGAGCCTTGGAAGTGATGGTGGGTGCAGGTCAGCTGCTCTGTGTGTCTGTCCTATAGCACAGCAGCCAACCCCAGGGCCGAACGGCCTTCTGGGAACGGCAGTGAACATCACGGTAAGGGCACGGGTTCTGGAGTGAAGTCTGTTCTCTTTGAATGCTACCATCTTGAATAAAAAGAATCCCTGCCCTGCCGGGCCTGGTGGCACACGCCTGTAATCCCAGCATTTAGGAGGCTAAGGCAAGGCCAGCCTGTACACGATGAGACCCTGTCTTAAAGAAAAAAAAGAAAAGAGAACCCCTGGCTGGGTATGAGGTACATTCCTGTAATCCCACGACTCAGGAAGCTGAGGCAAAAGGATCTCAAGTTTGAGGCCAGCTGGGCTACAAAGAATACACACCAAGTTCAAAGCTGGCCTGGACCCTAGCTCAAAAACAAAAATGAATAAGCAAAATCTCTACTGTGTGCATGTTGTTGCCAAATCCAGATTTCAGTGAGGCACAAATATCATACCAAGGCTCTCTGTATCCCTAGGGAGTACAGTCAGGGTGCTCCAGCCCCCCAAACAAACTTGATCACCTCCTGGCCCAAGAGGAGGGAGGCTGGTAAGCCTGCCTTTGACCCAACTTGGGTGACTGATGTTAGCAATGCAGGAATAGGTGAGAGGCCAGCCACACCCGGCTGGCCCAGCAAAAGGAAGTACTGTACCTCCCACAGTCACCTCTGCACACCGAGGCCCCAGGGAAAGGCATCCCCAGGACCAGCTCGAGTGCTTGCCTCACCGCCCGGGTGGGGCTGCAGGAGCCACCCAGCGCAAACTGGAGTGAACCTGCTGCCCTCTCCCTCCCGGCTGCCAAGTCAAACAGAACCTGGGGAACACAAATAGAATCATCACAATAACCGGCTGTTGGGGCCAGACACAGGAGAACCCACTCTCTGGCACTGCCACCCCTCGCACAGGTCCAGACACGACGAGGCGCTCCAAGGGCTGCGGAAGGTGCGGCCCATGGGCATTCCTGTCCAACAAGAAACCCTCTGGCGTGTCTAGACTCATTGCCACCCACCTGGACGGCTCCAGGAACTGCTTGCCAACGTGGCGAGGGAGCAGGGTCTCCCTTCCCTCCCCATCCACCCACTCCACTTGACTAATGCTTGTCAAGGAGCGAACTCTTCAAATGCATTCACATCCCCAAGGCAGGCAAGGCTGCAGGAATTCGTGCTGGACGTGCCTCTCCGCAGGGTCAGGCCCCGGGCAGGGGCAGGAGAAGGAGGGGCCGGTCCCAAGTGACAGCAGCTGATAAATGGAAGGAGAACTCCCCAGGTAGCCTGTGCACGCAGTGGAGCCCTCCCTAGCCCGGAGCAGGTCAGCGTCTCCCAGAACCCGCCCAGACTGTGCAGCTGCGTGCACTCTGGGCTTGTTTCTCTCTGTCTGCTCTGATCCTGATCCCGGCCCTAGAGGAAATGTAGGTTTAGTTCCAGAGGCAGGGATGGATCCTTGTTCTTACTGTGCTGTGTCAGTGGCTTCCAGGACTTTCCAGCAGATCTCACAGAAGATCTTCCATCTCCCCCATCTTTTCTTTTTAATCCGATTGAAAAATGGGGGCAGAGTCCTTCTGCGGAAAGGAAAATTTGTGGTTTGGGGTGCATTGCACTGCACTGTGGAGCTCTAGGAAGAGAAGATGGTTAAACACGGGTGCCTGGGGCGGAGCCCCGCTTTGTACTGCACCCTGGATGCATCAGTAACTACTTGAACCTCAGTTTCTTCCATTGTCAGAGACAGAAAAAGGGGACCTGGGGCTGGGGAGATAGCTCCGAGGCACAAGTGCCTGCTGGGCAAGTGCAAGGTCGTGAGTTCGAACCCTGGTCCCCCAAAAAACAAAAACAAAAACAAAAACAAAACAAAAAAAAAAGGGGACCTGGTTGTCAGGGATGACAGGGGGAGTTACCACGGAGAGCACTCGCCCACCCCGTCCTGCCACAGGACAAGCGCCGCCTCTCCTTTTGCTTCCCCAAACTCCCTGTCAACGTTTTGCTGGGTGCTTGGTGGGCTTGAGGAACTGGCACTGTGGCCTGGAGAGAGAAAGAATCCTACAGCGAACAAAGCAGCCTCACCTAACTTGACTCCCACTTACAGTTGGGGGATAAGGACTGCTGTGCTACTTTTTAAAGGGTAAAATGGGTTATTTTGCTACCTGCGGGTAAATCACACACATCTCATCTGAAACAAAACACAAACCACTGATTGCCCTGCCCCAAACTGATACAATCTAATCTATCCTCCCAGGCAGGCTTTCCCCTTAGTCTGAATTGAGGTTTCACTTTCCCTCACTGTGTGCTAGGTGAAGTTTGGGAGGGTAGGTGGCCGCCAACACTCTGAAAGGCTTCTAACTGGAACATTATTTTACAGAAAAGGCAGAGATTATCACCGTATCTCTGAACATGGCAGCGGCGGTACACTGCTGCTTTCTGTCCTGTCCTCCAGCAGGCGGAATCTGCCGTATGGTTGGATATGCCGCATGTACCTTAGCTATTATTAGGGGTTTCAGCCCTGTATCTGGCCTCGTTCCAGTCACAGTGCTCTCCTCTGCGGCTCCAAAGGCTTCTCTCTTCTGCTAGGGACCAGATTTGGAAGCATTATGGCAGCGGTGGGTGGATGGGACAGAGACGACGGAGTGCCAGCCAACTACCTAGACACTTTGGAGTAGCTCCAGGAGAAGAGGGGAAGAGACTGGAGGGGAGGCAGAGCCGTTTACAGAAGGGTGTGGGGAAAGTGAGTAATGGGCCGATCAGAGCACTGAGCCTGAACAGAGGGCTTCTGGGGAGTAACAGGAGCCCTGAGCTGTCCGGCAAGATGTGAGCCAGGGGGCCAGAGAGCTAGCTCAGCCGCCTGCTTAGGCAAGCTTAGGCAGGTGCAGGGGAACTCCCTCTGATCCCCAGCACCACTCGCCATGCCAGTCCCACCCTCAGGGCAGGCTGAGCTGGCAAAAAAAAAAAAAAAAAGTAAACTAGGCGTGGACATGTGGGTGGGGGAGAAGGCAAGGGTGCCAAACGCCGCTCCTTCTCAAGAACTCCTTTATGTCTCCGCCCTCCGAAGCACATTCTATGAGTCCTTTTTTGTTTGTTTTTGTTAATTCCTGCAAATAATACGCTCTCCACCCCTCAGACAGTTTCAATCCAGATTGTGATTTCTGGAGAAATTCAAGGCTTTGAGCCCTCAAAGTCTTACCGCTTCAACTTCCGGTTCCGTCCACAGGGATTGCCTTCAGTGGTCATTTCCGCCCTTTAACCTCAGCGCTTCGGCCTTTGCTTACATTCTGTTCTTTCAGTCTCACTGTAACTGCTCCAGGGTTATGAGCGCGAAGGGCGGCAGCACGAGGGCATTTCTCACACTTGGCTCGCTTCCGCAGTCAGGGCCGCGCTAAGCAGCGTGCGGACCAGGCTTTCGGTTGCCACTGACCCAGGTTTTTCAGGCCTTCCATTTTTTGAAATCACAGTCCTCAGGGATTTCTGAGTTGTCCCATCCTTCGAGAAGCACTGCTCTCGAATGGGACTATTAGAAACTCCTGAAATGTCTTAAATTCTGCTGCTTTTAAAGAAATACAGGCCTCGGTCTGGGGGTGCATCCCTGTAATCCCAGGACTCGAGCCGCAGGCAAGAGCATCACTTTGAGTTCACAATCAGTCTGGGCTACAAAGTGATTTGCTCAAGGTCAGCCTGAGCTGCACAGTCTCAAAAGGCAAAATAATAAAATAAAATAAGTAAATACATAAATATGTTTAAAGAAGAAAGATCAAGGCAGGCCAACTGTCTTTCTGAGCGGCCCGGACTGTGAGGTCTGCTCTAGCAGTGGGAGTTTTCTAAGCTGCGTTTCCTGCCGTCTCAGGGGTAAGGTAGTTTGGTCAGCGGTTGTCTGGAGGAGCCCGAGTTCGGGAGGTCACCAGACAGTGACTGCCAACCGCAGGTGGAGGGAGCGCTCTAGGTCCGGCCCTCTGCCTGTAGTCCCGGGCTGCACGGAGAGCTCTTGGCTCCGGACCCAAGGCTGGGGCGTGCTGGGACAGCCGAGGGGGTGTCCTGGCTTTCCAGGGGCTGGGGAAACCTCTCTGGCCCGGGGGCGGGAGACTCCGTTCCCAAATCGGCTCTGGCTCCACGGCCGCCTCAGCACTTTCTAATTGCAGCCACAAACATCAACAGCCGCCGCTGCAGTCATAGCAACAGGCCCCGCCCCATCGCTTGCGTGGGCAGCACGTGACGACAACGCCGGCGGCTCTCCCTCGGCGGCGGGGCTGGGGCGGGGCGGGCGTGACGTTTGCTCTGTCGTCTCCAAGGATCTAAGGCACAGACGTCAATGTCGCCAGTGTTTAGGGTGCAACGTTCTTCCGTCTCCATGGGAACTTCAGCCGGCCAAACACAGGGCCCCAGCAACAAGCTTCTGATTGGCCGGAGGCCCCTAAAGGCGGGGCTTCGTCTCCGCGCCCGCCTCTGAGTCGCCGTTTTGGTTGTGTCCGACTTGTTTATTTCTCTCTTGGAGGCTGAGGTCTAGGTCCGTCGCCAAGGATGAAATCTGGGAGAAAACGTGCTCGACGTGCTCCTGCGGTGTACAGTTCAGCAAGACATAGTTTCTCTGGGACCAGGTCTACTATGGGAGTCAATATTTCATGCCTGGCTTTTGTCACAGCCCAGTATTTGGTCCTACAACCCCTGTCCCAACCCCGCATCACTTTCGAAACGCCACATCCCAGAAACTGTGCTGCCTCCATAGTTAACATTTGTTTATGCTTTTAAGAGCAGTTGGGGCCTCTTGTAACCTAGTGGCTGGATTTGGTGCCCCCTCCCTTACATTTTACCATCTGGTCCCAATTTTGTCGATTGACATCATTTATCCATATTCCCACCCAGAAGTGTTCAGGTTTCTTGTGGCCTGAATGCATATAAAGATTCCCGGCAGGACACTGTGGTGCGCGCCTGTCATCCCAGCATTCGGGAGGCTGAGGCGGGAGTATCACCACAAATGTGAGGCCAGCTTGGGCTACTTAGTAAGTGTAAGGCCAGTCTGCGCTACACGGTGAGACCCCCCCCCCCGCCTAGTTATTAGCATATTACGTCTTATTCTTTTCTCTGCCTCTTGTAATTCAAAAATAAAATTTTAATTTTTGGAGAAAATAAAATTTCTCCAAAAATATGGAAGACACAGATGAACGGTGTATTACTGCATATCTATATGACCAATTTATTCCCTCTCCAGGGGCTCTCTCACTCAGAGGTTCACAGAACAGATCCCATTCTATAGACAAGATCTCTCTTTTTCCTCCCTTCTTCCCTTCCTTCTTTCTTTTAGAGAATTTTAGGCCACATTGCTCCTGCTGGCCTCAAACCTGTGAGCTTTCTGCCTCTTGCCTCACCCTGGAGAGCAATGAGAACGACACTGTGCACCTCTTAATACTAACAGACCGAGGGAGGAAAACATTCCATGGGATGAACTCTGTCTCCACAGACAGTTTTCTACCTGTCTCTGTCGTTTTTCTTTTTGTGCTGGGGACTGACCCTAGGCTTGGCGCCTGTCAGACAACTGAGCGCACATTTTAACCTTACTCTGGACTCTTGAGTGAATCCAAGTAAACATCTGGTAAGAGATAGCCATCTAACCTCGGGGTTTTCAGTCAGGAGTTGGGCTTGAAAGAGGGCCTTCACATCTGTAGCTATAGTATAACAGCAAATATAATAAATCTCCACCAGTTCGTGCACATACAAGTCTGAAATGTTTCATAAAAGGTTTAGATGACCTGATTTTAAAATGAGAGAGAGAGAGAGAGAGAGAGAGAGAGAGAGAGAGAGAGAGAGAGAGAGAGAGAGAGAGAGGCACCAAGAAACCTTTGGTCAAAAAATTAGAAAGTAAAATCAGGGCAGGGAGATAGCTCAGTAGAATAAGCAGGGAGATAGCTCAGTAGAATAAACGCTTGCCTGGTAAGCACAGAGTCCTGAGTTCAATCCCTTGTACCACACACACACACACACACACACACACACACACACAGTGAAATCACGCTTCCAGATTGGGATTGAATAGTCTTGCTAAATCCCCCTGACATCAGCTGTTGGCCCATCTCACAGCCTATAATTTCCTTCAGAAGTGTGAGTGAAATTCAAGGAAGTGGGGAGCTCGCTTCATGCCGCCAGGACCGAAGGACACACCCTTTATCAGCATGAACTTCATTCAGACTAAGTCAGGAGCTGTAAGTGCTTCTCATCTACCCAGGCAAGATATTAAAGTACTAGGCAAGATGTCGCACCTTGATACTACAGGGAGTATTTGAAAGTTTGATACAAGGCCTCTTTTAGACCATGAAATGTTTATTTCTATCATCTCTTTTTCCATTTGCAGGAATACAGAATGTCTTGGTCTCCAAGAGCCGGCCTATTTAGGTTACACAGAAAAAGGAGCCGTGAGGCAACACGTACACTGTGCATTAAAGCTGGCTGAAAAGCTGGATGAGCAGACTGAGAGCTCTCTCACTGCCGACAAGGAGAGAGGGCGTGGCGCAGTGCCTGCGTCGCACAGAGCAGAGCTGTGGCCCCGCCAACCTCACTGATCAGGCCCACACTGAGTATAAACCCCAAGGTTCTATGTTTTAGTTTCATCTTTCTGTTAAACCCAAACAAAGCTGGGCCTGGTGGCCCATGCCAGTCCCAGCACTCAGAGGCTGAGGCAGGAGAGTGGTTGTGAGTTTGAGGCAAGCCTTGGCTATATAATCGAGTTCAAGGCTGGCCTATACTACGTAAGGAGATCCTGTCTCAGAAAAAGAAGAAAAAATGAATAATCTTGCCCTATCCTGTGTAGCTCAGAGAAATTTTGCAGGAAATATCAAATGGATTGTAGATTAATGGGACCTTGAGGAGCAGTTTGTTTCCTGTGTGTGTGTGTGCCTGTGCACACACACACATGTGCACACACACACAGTCTCTTTCTCTGTCTTGTGTTTTGGCTGAGCCACTTGGTTTTGCTGACCAAATTCGGCACAAGGACCCAGAGCTCCTCCCATGCTGCTTACCTCTTAAGCCACAAGGCAATCTTGAAAGCCTATTTCTCCATCAGCACAGTGGACTTTGGAGAACTCCTTGATCCTATGTCTGCTTTGACTTAAGAGGACTGTAATGGTACAGTGATTATTAGTTGGAAATGCCACATGCTGTATAAATATTTGATCACTTTTTTTTTTGGGATAGCTCAGGCTGGTCTTGAACTGAAGGAAAACCTCTTGCCTCAGTCTCCCAAGAGTGAGCCAGCGATGGAGTCTGAGCGGGCAGCATGTGCCTGTAACCCCAGCACCTGAGCGGTGGGAAACAGGAGGATCACCATGAGTCAGAGCTGCGTAGTGAGACCCTGCACACAAGTACACTACTGATTTTAATTTTACTGAACAGCAATGACTGCTTCACATCATGAGAAGACATTTTAACACTACAAAAGTCAAAAGGACATAGTCTGTGAGTAGAAGATAGTCCTTTAAAGTTGAATATATGTAGCCTTATAAAAACTCTGTTTCGTTAGGCATAGTGCGCATGTCCGTAATCCCAGCGCTCGGAAGGCTGAAGCAGCAGGATCACTGGGAGTTTAAGATCAAAAAGCAAGCTTTATAGTTCAAGACTATAAAGCGAGCTCAAGGCCAGCCTCAGATGTGTAGTGAGACCCTGTCTCAAAACAAAACAAAACCCTCTGTTTGGTTTTTAGGTTTCCCATCTTCCTTTGACAGCTCTATTTTTTCCTTCAGTATCCATGGCAAGATGCTGACAGTGGTGAACAGGAGAGAGAAATCAGACAACAAAGTTTAACTCAAAAGCTGTCCAATTTCCCAGCTGGGAATTCTCGTAGAATCACCTCCACTCTTGGGCAAACAGCTTTGCTAGTTGGTTGACTCTTGCTGGGACTTTGTTCCCCCGACGTGGGCACTTAGGGTCGGCATGGGGAAGTGGAATTGTTGGTTGTCCCGTGGCTGGTTTAGCCAGGTCAGACGGGGCCAAATGTAGGCTCTGGAACGGTCCCCAGGGAAGGGACCAAACTTGCCTTCCCACTCTGGTCCCTGGCAGGTGCCCACACCTGCAGAGCTGGTTTAACCAGCACCTGGAGCAAGATCCAGCCCTCACTTTTTTCCTGAGTCTAGTTTAGCAGTGGGAGAACTTATTTTACATGTAAGAGCATTCTTTACATGTTCCGGGGTTGCATTTAAATCAATGTGAATATATAAATATTCCCCTGCAGGCCTAATGTATCTAGAAGCTGAGGCTATGATTTAATTGCAAGCAGCAGAATCAAAAGCACAATTAAGGCCCATGAGACTGAGCTTTTCTCTTATCAGTCACTCCCTGGTAAGTACCTAAGGAAATAAATTTACTCAGGTCACCAGAGAACATCTGCACTTGGGAGAATCTTTAACCCAATTATCCACTGTGGATTAGAAAATGATAAGGCCATTATTTAAAAGAATATATATCGAGCCCATTCAACCAAAATGACCTGATCTTACATATCCTCAGTGAATTATGATGCATAATAAGTAACATTCTCTGTAAAGCACTTAGCATAGGGCTGGGGAGGTAGCTCAGTAGAATAAGCACTTGCCTGGCAAGCACGAGGCCCTGAGTTCAATCCCCAGTTCTGAAAAAAAGAAAAGAAAGAAAGAAAAGCACTTAGCATAATTTTTGAGCAGGCACTCAGTATTTATATATTCACTATTGGATATTGGCTACTATTATTTGCATTCATTTGAAAAGTATTTTGTGCAGACGTCATGAGCTGATATTGTTAGCATCCAGAAGGTACGTGATGCACAGGCGAAGCAGGGTCGGCCTTCCTGGCATGAGGGAGTGGGCACTGAACAAATCCCCTCAACAATGAACAGCTTCTAGGGTCCAGCCTTGCCCACGTGCTCAGAGGCGCCCCCAGCAAACAATGCAAAGGCTCATTTCTTTGTGGGGTTTATCTTTCATTTTATTCTTGGTACAGGATCTCACTACGCAGTTCAGACTGGAAAGCTGGGACTTGCGATTCTCCTGTTTTCAGCCTCGTCAGTGCTGGGATTATAGGTGTGGGCCATGGTGCCCCCTCTCAGTGGCCCTGCAGTGCACCCTGGGGCAGAGGCAGCATGCCCTGTGATGTGGGGGATCAACCCTGTCCCTGCATTTGCCTAAACAGGCACTTAGTCCACTGAGCTGTCTTTTAGATAGGAGCCCAGTTGTTTTACCAATGAGCACGGATTATTACAAATCCTGGTAAGTGGTAATAAGGAAAGATCTAGCGTGGAAATAATGCTTCTGACAGCCTGGGGGCTTGGAGGAGGGACAGCACGGTCCCAAGGAGGAGGCGTGAAAGTGTGAGACAGAGAAGGGCAGGAGCAGAGCAGGCGTTGGGGCAGAAAGCACACGCACTGTACCAGCAGGTCATTCATTCTGTGTCACAGTGCCGTTCCCAAGGGATTGGAGGTGATCCGCATCTGAGGTTGGCAGCTCCAGAACACAAGGCCGCACTGGTTTCCCTCTAGTTTGCCGCCATCCCGGGGATCCCTGACAGTTGACAGTCACTTCTCCTGGTCTCTGCTGTCTGGAGCAACTGGTACAACTACACTAGGAATGACCTCCTTGGGAACTCCAGGACTTCTTGTGTTTGCTGCAATGGAAGTCACCCTGTGTGCCCCTGAGAAGGTGTCAGCACACAGCTGCTGCCGGATTACACTCAAGCACGTGCTGAAGACCCGGCTCTGAGGGTGGAGCTGCCTGACGCCAGAGCTCCATGCAGACCTTTTAGCCCACCTTCTTTTTGCTGCTACACTTTGCTCTCTTTTCAGACAGCACTGCATTAGCAGGTGTTCACAGTCTAGTTCACATGGCAGCTACTGAATAGTTCATAGAGTTTAGTGCAGACACAACATGGGTGGATTCTGCCAGCGACTTGTGGAGTGGTCTTCAGTACAATCAGAATAACAATTTACTGAGTGTGATAGCAAATGTCTGTAATCCCAGCTTCTCAAGAGGCTGAGGCTGGAGGCTCACAAGTTCCAGCCCAGCCTGGGCAATTCACTGAGAGCCTGTCTCAACATAGAAATAAAAAGTGTTGGGATTGTAGCTCAATGGTAAATTGTCTCTGGGTTTGATCCCCAGTAACGCAACAAACAAAACAAAAGAAAGACAACATAAATAATCTAAAAACCCAATGTTTTGTAGTGCCTGGCAGGAAAGCACAGGTCAAGTGTTCAATTCTTGGTTTAATGACAATAATAAAAAAAAATGAAAGAAAAAGGAAACAATATTTTGAATCCAGTCTCCGTAGAACTCTCAGTGTGCTCGCCCCGACCTTGCAGGAACCCGCAGAACCCACACAGTGGCCCTGGGTAAGAATCTTCCCCCCGTTTACGACACAGATTCTCAGCTACAGTCATTGTCAGCAGCTCTCCAAACAGGGTACAACTGGGGCTGGCAATTGGCTCAGTGGCAGAATGCTTGCCTAGCAAGCTGGAAGCTCTGGGTTTGGGGCTCAGCACCAAAATAAACAAAAAATTAAACCTCTCTCAAAACGGGTACAATGGAATGCCCCTTTTTTCAAACTCCTGTAAAAACAAACAAAACAAAACAAGGCCAGTCAGATAGCTCAGCTGACTGAAGAGCCTGCTTAGGCAGAACACACAGGTTGGGGTTCCATCCCTGGCCTGCTGTGGTGGCCCCACCCTGGAAGGTGTGCTCAGAAGGCAATTGAGACTGTAATCCCATGTTTGGGAGGCTGAAGACAGGAGGATCACTGCAAGTCTGATCTGTGTAGTGAGACCCTATAGGCCCTGTACTAAAAAACAGAACAAAATGTGGTGGTTCTCTGTAAGGCCTCAAAGCCTGAGTCAGGGTGGTTTGCTGTTTCTAACTCTTCACTGAAGACTGTCAACCCCATGATCACTCCTGGAGGAGCTGTGTTTGCACAAGGGCTGTTGGGGTTCTGTTTGCAGTGTAGAGGTGGCAAGAGACCGAACTGAGCGTTGAGGGGCTGGGAAATTTACACGTTCGCTAGCATGGCCCCAGAGGCTGGTGTTCAGTGTCTCAGGGGGTGGGGCGGGAGTTGGTAAGTCGGACTGTCGGGCGGGTGGGGTTCCTTGCGTGGACCACTGAATGAAGAGGCCGGGAGGGGGAGCCACATTTCTTCATACTTAACCTTTCACCCCAGGCCTTTCCTTTGCTCTTAATGCTCTGCTCTCCTTGCTTCCATGGCTGCTTCTATCTTCTCACTCACATGTGCTCAGGGCAAACGTTACCCCTTCGTCGCCAGCGCACAGCGTTAACCCAGTTGCTCACAACATACCCTAGACCGACATTTACTGTGTATGTCCTACTGGGGACCGAACTCAGGACCTTCTGCTCACCAGGCAAATGTTTATGTCACAGCTATCTCTCTGGGCCCCAGCATTTACTTTTGTCAGACTTTTTTTTTTTTTTTTTTTTTTTTTTTAACTAAACTGTAAGGTTCATCTTAGTAGGAAATTATTCTATTTACAGTTACTTCCAGTAACTTTCAGACAGTAGGTGCTCACTAAATGTATTGAATGCTGAATAAATAACAGGATACTTGCCAGGTGTGGTATGCCAGCACCCTGGGAGGCTGAGGCAGGAGTATTGCAAGATTGAGCCCAGAATGGGGAACTTAGTGACTCAGCAAGATCCTACTTTTATTTTTCCCTTTCTGTATTTAGAACAGGGCCTACAGGGTATCACTACAGAGATTGGACTGGCAGTGATCCTCCCATTTTCAGCCTCCCAAAGCGCTGGGAGTACAGGTGCGCACCACCACATCCAGTCTCAATCGCCCAGGCTGCTGCACTCGGCCTAAGCAGCACTTTAGTTGACTGAGCTATCTGGCTGGCCCTGCAAGATCCTATTTAAAATGTTGTTGCTGTTTTGAGACAGTCTCTCTATGTAGTTCATGCTGGCCTTGAGCTCACCTTGTAGCCCAGGCTGGTCTGAGCTTCTGACGATCCTCCTACCTCAGCCTCCTGAGTGCTAGGATTACAGGAATACACCACCATGCCTGGTGCTGCACAATTTTTTGCACAAGGTCTGTGATGTAGCACTATGCAGAAGGTCCCAGGTTCAGTTCACACTAACACACACATGGCGATGCAGATGCACATAGGATGCTTGACTGTACAATTTGAAATAAGCAAGGGCTACCTCTGCAGAGGCCCTGCACCACTACCTGTGGGCAGTTGCTTTTTCTGGCTCTTACTCAAGGAAACAATGTTTTGGGGCATGTACAACCCCTTTCTGCCCTGGAAGGAATTCTGAAGCCAATGGACAAATAGAAAGCAGAAGGTAAGCACACAATTAAACTAGTCTCCAACTAGATGCTTGAAATAAAAATGCCTCAGGGCCAATCTCACCTAAACATACAATCTAAAAGCACTTCGCCTGAACCCCTTGGGCTGCCAGAAGAAGGTTAGAAAGGTGTGGCCTGCTTGCCGTGGCTTGGTGCTGTCAGGGGGCCCACAAGCGCAGTGGGCGTGGGGACCACTGAGCCCGTCCCGCGCCCCAGCCTACCGCACAACCCCTTGCCGTTCTCTCTGCTGAGCTCTAAGCTCACGCGTGCACCAACTGGACAGAGCTCCAGCTTCAAGCGAACTTGACGAGGACGACAAAGCGCTCGTCATGGTGCTCCCAGATATTCCCATTCCAGGAGGTTTCCCTCATAGAGAGCAAAGTCCCAGGGAAAGCAGATTTTTATCTGCTGTGTCCTCTGGGCAGGTGGCTGAAATTTATTCCGTGCCACCTGATGAAGCTGGAGAGGACAACGTGGTGGCCGTCCTGACTGATTCAAAGGAAGAGCGCTGGGGCTGGGCCGCAGTGGCACGCTCTCCAGGGTGGGCCAGGCTGGAACCCACACAGGGCTGTGCATTGTTTGCTCTGCGCAGACAGCGCGGTGGTGCAGCCCTGCCACATGCTTCCGAGCAGCCTGGGACGTGGCACTGAGTCCCTCTGCTCTGTGCGCGTCACAGCCCGCCGACACTGACCGTCCTCGGGCCACATCCTTGGCCCAGTACCGTTGGTGTGCGCCAGAACCAGAGGAGGGCACATTCAGGAAAGAGGCAGGATGGGCACCGGCTGCAGCTCAGTGGCACAGCACCTGCCTGACAAGCCTGAGGTCCTGAGTTCATTCCTGGTACCCATAAAAGGAAAAAGGAATAGAAGGGCCGTGTGTTCCTGAAGTGCTGCTGCTTACCCCAGGGAAACAGCAAGCCCTCCTTCCCGTGGGGAACTCGCACAGGGGCACAGCGCCAGTGCGCTTCCAGGGTGAGGGTTTTTTGTTCATTTGTTTCGTTTTTGCCTTGTTGAGGATTGAACCCAGGCCCTCACACATGCTAGTTAAGTGCTCTACCACTGAGCTACGTTCCAGTCCCGTTTTTGTTTGTTTGTTTGTTTATGTTATACTATTTATTTATTTGCAGTACCTGGGATTAAACTCTGAGCAATTTTTAAAAATGTATTTAATACAGAGTCTATAGGGTCTCACTACACAGATCAGACTTGTTGTGATACTCCTGCTTCCTCTCAGGCACTGGGATTACAGGGTGCGCCACCATGCCCAATCTCGTCACCACCTCAGCCTGCTCGGGGCAGGGGCTGGCATGGCACCCTGGGGATTGAACCCCTCTCCCTGTGTCTGCCTGAGGAGGTGCTTTAATCCACAGAGCTATCTGGCTAGCCCTATTTTATTTTATTTTGAAGAGGTTTTTTTTTTTTTTAATTTATGTATTTGTATAGGGTCTCACTACACAGATCAGACTCATAGCGATCCTCCTGTTTTCAGCCTCCCTGGTACTGGGATTACAGACGTATGCCACCATGCCAAGTCTCAGTGGCCAGCTCAGCACCCCTGGGGCTGGGGATGGCGCATCACATGGTGCCGGGGATTGAGCTTGGTCCTTGCGCTTGCCCTAAGCAGACACTTAGTCTGCTGAGCTATCTTTCTGGGCCCAAATATTTTCTAACTTGCTGTGCTATTTATTTATTTTTAATGTATTTAGTACAGGGTCTACAGGGTCTCACTACACATCAGATCTGTAGTAAACTTTTCTGTTTTTCAGCCTCCCAAGTACTGGGATTACAGGCTTGCTCTGCCACACTCAGTCTGAATCGCCTTCTCAGTGAACCTTGGGGGCAGGGCTGGCACAGCAGGCTAGGGATTGAAGCCCGGGCCCTGCATCTGCCTAAGCAGGGGTTTTAATCTGCTGAGCCATCTGGCTGACCCTCCAAAATATTTTCTAAAATGTAACTTTTTTTTTTTTGTTTTGTTTTTTGGCCTGCTCAGCCTACTGTAGGAGCAGAGGTGCTGCTGGGGATTGAACCACAGTCCCTGAGATTGCCTAAAATTTGCCTAAGCAGATGTTTTAGAGTGCTGAGCTATCTTGCTGACCCTAAAATATAGCTTGTCACATTAGGCTGAATTTGTGGAAAAGAATCTGGAGTATAAACCACTCAGGAGAAACAAAAACAAGTAATCTCTATGTGTGTCTCTGTCTCTGCCTCTGTCTCTTCAGCACTGAGGATTGAACGTGGGCCTTGGTAGGTCTTACTGATAACATTTCTGGGCACAGTAGTTATAGATTAAAGCACCTTATACCCTTCTGTGTGCCAATAATTAGAACCATCTAGACAGCAGATATCATGGGTCTATGAATTTCTAAAGATAGGTTAATGCCTTGAGTTGATAAACATCTAAATTTTTATGCCAAATCATGAAAGTACTGAGCAGGATTTGGATTCTCTACACCCAGGGAGGGCACAGGTTAAAAAGTTACCTACTAAAGCCTTTTTTCAGGCTGGGGGAGATAGCTGAGTGATCTAAGTGCCCACCTATCTGGACAGCACAAGGACCCAGGTTCAATCACTGGTACCACATGCTCTGCCTGGGAACCCTGGGTGTGCAATGCCAGCCACCAAAATCGGGCATGGCGGGCTGGGGAGATAGCTCAGTAGAATAAGCACTTGCCTGGCTAGCACTAGGGCCTGAGTTTAATCCCCAGTTCTGCCATAAATAAATAAATAGAGTCTGAGACAGAAGGATCACTATCAGGCTGAGGCTGCATAGCGAGACCCTGTGCCAAATAAGTCAAAGAATTGTTTCTCAAGTCCTTTGTCCCAAAAGGGTGAAGCGCACTGCCTTCCTTCTGCTCACAGGACAGCTGCTGACCCTTCATTCATTCTGCAAACCCTTCCTGGGTACTTTATGGTGGCAGCACGGAGTACTGTTTACTTTTTAAAAATGTATTTGGTACAGGGTCTCACTATGCATCTCAGACTCGTAGTGATTCTCCTGTTTCTGCCTCTCCATGTGTGCCACCATGCTCAGGGCAGGGCCTGCACAGCGCGTGGTGCTGGGGATGGAACCTGGGTCCTTGCACTTGCCTGGGCGGGCTCTTAATCCCTGGTGCCACTGAGCTATCTCCACGGCCCAGACCACCTGCTAAGTAGACAGACAAGTTCCTGCTTGCAGACAGGCAATGAGAAAACACCTAGGTTACTGGAGCCCTAAGCTCAGTAAGATAGAAAACAGGTGAGACAGAAGGTGGTTGAAGGCCAAGGAGGAGCACGGTCTTGGATGTGAGGGGCGGGGCGGCTTCCCTGAGAAGGGGCATCCAAGCAGATGCCCCTTTGCCAACTGAGGAAGAGAAAGGCCAGTGTGGCCTGGCTGGAGTGAGGCAAGGCTGGCCTGGGATGCCATGCACCTGGAGCCCTCAAGGGGGTGTAGATTTTTTGAATTTTGTTTTCTTTCTCATTTTTTAGTAGCAGGAATTGAACTTGGGCCCTTGCACCTTCCAGTCAGGCGTTTGTGCCACCAAGCTCTATCTCTGGTCCAGTTTTGTTTTCTAAGTGTTATTACAGAAGTTGGCTTCTCAACAGGTTAGAGGGACAGCGGTCTGTACCAGGTTAGGATTTAACTCCGTCTTCCTAGGTGGGGGCAGTCGGTTAGCACGTGACGGGTCTCATCCTGACTGATGACCTACAAGCCAGGGAGTGCCACAGTCGGAGGGTGGAATGCTTGGTAGAGCTATGTGAGGAATTTCACCAGTGATCTCTGATCTTTCAGTGGAGAAAATCTGCCCCAGCAGTTAGAGCTGAAATTTCTTTTCTTTCTCTCCTGGTATTCTTCCCCCCACCACTTCTTTCCTTTTTTCCTCCTTCCCTTCCTCCTTTTTTCTTTCCTCTCTCTCTTTTTCTGTACTGATTGAACCAAAGGACATGTATATGCTGGGCAAGTGTTACCACTGAGTTATGGCCCAGACCTTTTTTTTTAATTTTGAGAAAGGATCTTAAATCAGAAAAGACTAAAAACAAACAAAGCAATGGGAAGAATCTTGCTAATTCAGTCTGGCTTCAAACTTAGGGTCCTTCTGCCTTACCTCCCTAGTAAGTGAGATTCCAGGCATGCATCACTGTATCCAGCTGAAAGTTTTCTTATATAGCATAATAAAAAACTAAACTAAAGGCAAGACGAGATAGCTCAGCAGACTAAAGCACCTGCTTAGGCAAGTGCAGGAACAGGGGTTCGATCCCTGGCGTGCTGTGCTAGCCCCACCCCCATGAATGAGACTGGGCATGGTGGCGCACCTGTAATCCCAGCCCTCAGTAGGCTGAAAACAGGAGGATCACTAGGAGTCTTATCCGTATAGTGAGATCCTGTAGACCCTGTACTAAAATACATTTTAAAACTGCAGCTTTGAATGAAATACTTTTTAAAAAAGTGATTCTAATTCAGGATTTCTTTGCTTTAAGTCGTGGGAAACTTTTTGGCATTACAAAAGTCATGTCTCTTTAAAGATCTGCCTTGTTGAATAAGGTGGTGGATATTGTGTCACAATACTTGTAACATGTCCCTTGCCAGGCCTTTAGAGCCCTGCCCTTACTGAGAGGAGAGTCTCTCGTTGAATGAGAGTCCTGCAGTTGAGGTTTCTAGGTGTGTTGTCCTATAGATTTAGTGACGGAAGTGGAGTTGGTTCCTCAGGAATTCCAGCCCCTAAGTCCAGCAGAGCCGCAGAGGTCAGCCAAGGACACCTGTGGAGCTGACACCCTGGAGGAGGCTTGCGTGACTGTGGACGCTGGCTCCCCTTTCTTCAGCAAGGTTCGGCTTGGCAGACAGACGCCTGCCTGGTGGAGGTGGGAAGAGGAGCTGCGAGGCTGGGCTCGAGCATGCTGGTCTTGGGCCTTCAGCAGCATAGCTGGCCCTGGCTTCCTAGCTCCAGATGGAGTGTGTCCCACGGACCACACAGAGCTTTGTTTAAATGTTCGCATTAGCAGCAGGACGGGGATCCCACTGAATCATCTTTTGCTGTCGGGAAGCCAAGAGTTGCTCAGAATGGAAGCAGAATTTTTCCCAAAGAGGATAAATCACTCGTGCTAATTAGTTGTGGTGGCGGTAATTCTGTGCCTCCACTGTTCCAAGTAGGGCGAAGGTTTTGCTCACAATCAGGCAGAGGCTGAGTAACCTTGACCTCTAAGGCCCTGTGCTGGGCTCACGTGCGTGTGAGTCCAGCAGAAATTGAGGAATGCTTCTCCTTGTTGGGTGCAGATATTTCAAAATGAATAAAGTAAAGTTGTGCTGCTGACACAGCCATTGTCAGTGCAGACAATGTGGTATTTATGCATGGACATTGGCTGTCTTTCCCATGGGGCTCCCTCCATACAATTCTGAGTTGGGTCTGTCATCATGAACCACTAGAACGTTACGCATAGTCGGCACCAGGTGAAAATAGCCCAAACATCTTTTTCCTCTTTCCCAATCTTTTTTTTTTTTTTTTTTCTCTTTTTATTAATTAGCTATAGGGTCTTGCTATGCAGTTCAGACACATCCTGGCTGATCCTCCAGTTTCAGCCTCCCCAGTGCTGAGATTACAGGTGTGCGCCACCAAGCCAAGTTTCATGACTGGCTCCCTATGGGACCAGCACAACATGTGGTACTGGAGATCAAAGGCAGGTGCTTGCGCTTTCCAGGCTGGTGCTTAGACCGCCAAGCTATCTCCCCAGCCCATCTCTTTCCCAATTTTTGCCTATCTCATATCCAAGAACAGAAGACTCAGCTTATCAGTCTTTCCAAATATTTAAGAAGCATTGTTTATCCCCTTTGTAAGTACCCATTAAGGGCAGCCTTCTGCTCAGCGATGGCTGCTTAGAGCTTTCAATGACAACAAACAACCAGCCGCAGCATGCGTGCCAAAGGTTTGCCACTACTGACCTATGTTCTCCTTGCCTTGATGAGAGCATTCATTCATTCATTCATCTTTCCATTTAATATTCAGTGAATGCTACTATGTGCCAGCCCTGTGCTAGAAGCCAAGCAAATGCCAGTATGTGAAAGAGATGACGGCCAAAAGTTGTTAAACTAGTCTAAGGAGTGACTTCCCCAAGTCCCTGAAGGAACTGAGTGTGGTGTGCGCATCTTCCTGACTTCTGGTCCCATGCTCTGACCACAGCCTTTCACCACTTGACCACACTTCCCCAACTAAACAGCTACTTCTGCGTGCTGGGGCTGGGCCATGTGCGGCAGCATTCACGTAGGCGACACAGAGAGCAGCCTTTCACTTAGCGTTGCAACAATACCAGGCTGAACAATGCATACCCAACTAGGAAAGTTACAGAACGGCTTGATGTGTGCCTAATCTTGAGTGAAAAGAGGAAGAGTACATAAGCGATAAGGAAAATCAGCTGAAGACAAATGAGTTTGGTTCCAATTAGACTAAAAGCCAGGTGTGAGATTTCCGTCCTCCTTTTCACTTTTGGATCCCCAGATTGGAGGAACTCAGCATGTAGCTGATCGTGCATGACCTGGAGCTGCGTGCTCAGACCTGTCCAGAGCATGGGATCCCCGCCCTGCTGGGAGGAGGCACCTTGGCCAAAGAGGCATGCATACACCTGTCTCAAAGTCACTCTGACCTTTGCATATTGCAAAGGTAATTTCTAACATGGGCTCTGGTTTTCCTTTATTTTATGCTACATTGTATGTGCTATGTCTTTTTTTTTTTAATGTATTTATTAAAGGGTTTCACTATGCAGCTTGGACTCTGAAGTGATCCTCCTGTTTTCAGTCTCCCCAGCACCAGAGTTACAGGCATGTGTCCCCATGCCTGTCTTGGTGGCTGGCTTAGTGTGCCCAGGGGCAGGGCCAGTGCAGCATGTGGTGCTGGGGCTGGCTTAGTGTGCCCAGGGGCAGGGCCAGTGCAGCATGTGGTGCTGGGGATTGAACCCCGATTGCTTTTGTTTAATGATAAAAAATTGTATATATTTATGGTGTACAAAGTATTATAGTATACATTGAAGAACAATTAAATCAGGATAATTAGTAGCTCTGTTACTTTAAATATTTGTAACTTTTTTGCAGTGAGAATAGTTAGATCCTCTTTTAGCTATTCCTAAGTATGCACTACTATTAACTATAGTCATTGCACTACAGTAGAACATTCATACTTTTTTCTCCACTTATAGCTCTTATCTGTGGACCAGCGCCCCAACCCTGTTCCTTAACTACGCCCTCCCCCAGGCCTTAACTACCTTCCTAGTTGCCACATCTATGGTGGATTTATTTATTTATTTATTGTACTTAGAATTGAACTCAGGACCTTATGCTTGCCAGGAAGGTGCTGCCCCACTGAGCTATCTCAGCACTTTTGCTACATCAATGAGTCTGACATTTTTTAGATTTCACATATAAGACCACCTTGTAGTTGCCTATCTGTGTTGGCTTATTTCACTTAATGCAATGTTCTTCTATTTCATCTGTGTTGTACAAATGAGAAAATTTCCTTTTCCCTGAGATAGGATCTCACTATGTAATATATATATATATATATATATATATATATATATATATATATATATGCTTTTCTGGTGATGAATGCCTAGGTTATTGCCAAATCTTGGCTATTGTGAATAATGCTGCTAGCATCCCTTAAGCTAAGCATAGTGGCTTCATTCTCTTTGGATCCTTTGGATAAGCACCCAGGAGCAGGTCTGCTGGATCAATTTCAGTTTATTTTTTCTTTTTTACTCTTATTGTTATTATTACTGGGGGGGGGAGTTGAGGTCCAACCTGGCCCTTTCCCCACAAGCACTCCTCCAGTGAGCTGAACCCCACCTTCTTTTTCCATTTCATTTGATTTATTTATTTATGGTGCACTGGGGATCTGCCTCACCGCCGCTCCACACTTCAGCATGTGATTTTGCAGTCCTGAAATAGATACATGAGCAGACTGAGGTGTGCGCGCCTCTTCCAACTGATCAGAGGCGTGGGTGTTAGTGGGACAGGAGCAGGAATCTGAGCTTGCCCGAGGGAGGGAGAGCTCGCTTCCCTCCTGGAGGGATGCTACTCTGGCCCTCTGCGACAGCATCACTCCTGACCCAGCAGACAAAAGATCAAGGCCCATCTCGCACTGCGATCACTGCCCGCGGGACCTGTCTGCAGGTCCTCTGAGTTCCTGGGCTCCTGTTTTTCCCACTGGCAGGCCTCTCACTGCTGCCCTGCTCCCTGAAAAGCTGGAGTCCCTGTGAGGGGAGTAGGAACTGTGTGCCTTGTTCAACAGAGCCAGGCCCTGGCACCGCAGCAGCCCACAGTTCTTGGTTAAATAAAAGAAAGAATGAACGTGGCCTATCCTTTTTAGAGGATGGTTATAGTAAATCTCAGCTTCTGATCATAGTGGTGCCAGAAGGGAAAGAGTTAAGCTGTCTTGGAGGAGTCAGGCTCATCCAAAGACCCTGTTCCTTGTCTTTATTGGCAAAGGCATGTAGATGAAATAAATCCTGGATGTAAAATCTTGACACATCTTTTTGGTGTTGGCCTGAGCTGCTTTGGACTTGAAGGAGAAGTAATCAAATCATTCTAGGTTTTCTCTTCAGTGTCCCTGAGATCCAGTTGTGAATGGAAGGCAACCCAGGAATTCAAAGCTTGACCTACTTTGTCAAAGCTAATAGTAAGAGGAGAGATGGATTTGTCTTCATAACTTCTCTCTCTCTCTCTCTCTCTCTCTCTCTCTCTCTCTGCAATAATCAAGGGCAGTGGAATAGCCTGACAGATGACAGGAACGGGAGACCTAAGGTCCACAGAACTGCTTTAGGGTTCAGAGCAGCTCCTGGAAGACTATGTTTACATGTGCGTTTTCCCTTTTCTCCCTCATCCCTTTTGAGTGAGAGAGAACCAAAACAGCTTAAATTCCCACCCACATAAACCAGGCATATACAACGATGAAATTCTGCTTTCACCTCTGCCTCTGACAGGGAACGCAAAAATAGTAAGTGGCCCAGTTCCACGAATCCTGCTTTCCTTCCCTGCAGTCTCCCGCCGGGTTGGATCTCTAAGAATGGAGGTTAACGCACAACCGCGCAAGCCGCGCTGGGCCTGGGACCGTGGGTGATGTCAGGGGACCAGGCCCCGGGGAGCCGGGAGGGCGGGCAGCTGCGCCGGGCAGACGGCGCGCCTGCTCGCGGCGTCGCCTGGAGACGGCCCTGGCGGCGCTGTGTTGCTGTAAACAGCCGCTTCCCTGTTACTATCTATAGCAGGATCGCCTGGCTCCCGGGTGCGCCGGCTGGAAGCAGGTTCGCGGTTCCGCTCCCGGCGCGCCCGAAAGGACCAGTCCCCTGCCCGAATCCTCCCTCCCTCTGATCTGGGTGCCCACCTTGGGCTCCCGCTCCGGGGCCCAACGAGTGGGGGAGGGGACGCGGGGTTTTGCGGGAACCTGCAGATTCTTGTCTCGGGGTGGCTGGTGCTCTGGGGCCCAGCCAGGGCAGTGTGACCTCGGCTGTTCTTTGCATCGGGGCAGGAGGCCGGGGGCATTTGGAGTGATGGCGCATTCTGGAGCATCTTGCCTTCCTAAGCCTCATTTTCCGAGACGCAGGGCCACTCCTGGGGCTCCAGCAATCGAGATCTCCCGCTTGGCTGCTGCTGGGCACGAGGCTTCCAGTTCCCCCAGGGCCTCCCCCTTCCTAGTCTGAGCTGGAAAATCACCCGCTGCGGGCTGCTTGTAAACCCAGCTTCCTGGCGGGATTGAACCAGCTTCTCCACCCACCCAGCCACCCTCTGCGTCTCCCCCATGCAGATTTGCGTTACCCCTAGAAGCTCACCCCACCTTGTAGTCCCCAAAGGACGGATCCCTGCCCACACACCTCAGCGCCCTGGCCCCAGCGCGGATTCAAGGCAAAGGACTTCTCAGATCTGTCCTTGCGCCGAGGTCTTGCACAGTGTTTATCGACTCGTGTCTTGGGTTTAACAGTAACACCAATATCCTTTCATATACCAGGAAACAAAATAATGCATGAATGAACTCGGCATCGTAGATAAAGTAGGGTATCGTATTCTTATTTTGGACCTTCCATTTTCTCTTCCAAACGCAGGCGTAGTATTGTTTCGAGAGAGGGGGTTCGAAGCGAGGGGGCTGAGCAATCCCATATGGTGCACTGAGTGAGGGGAGATGTAAGCGGGGTCGTATTTGTTCAAAAGCCCAGGCTTCAAACCCTCAGGCCGGTGTATCTGTTTCTTCTGTTCCTGAGGTTCACAACTGTCCTTGGGCTCTGGGCAATGGTGAAGGGACGACCCCCTGGCCGATCCTTTCTGACCCGGGCAACAAGGTTCTGCATTGAAACAGGTGCGAATGTTCGCTGGGTTTCTCCGCCCGGCCTGCCTCCCCTCCCCCTGCCGCGGCCCCCCCTCCCCCCTGCGCTGCACCCTCTGTGTTGGCTGCAGCCCGGGAGCAGTTCCCGTCAATCCCTCCCCCCTTTACACAGGATGTCCATATTAGGACATCTGCGTCAGCAGGTTTCCACGGCCGTTCCCTGTAGTGGCAGGGGGAGACCTACCGAAGTTCCACGAAGAGAGAGGTCCAAGAGACCCGTGCGATCCCGATTACAAAGTATCCGTAGAACGAGGGCACGTCGCAAGACGGGCGGCGGCCGCGAGCGCTGCAGAGGCGGCCGGGCGGTGACAGAGGCATCCCGAATTGTGCGCGCCCCCCTCGTGCCTCGGTGGTTGCGCCCAGTGACGTAGTCTCATTCATAAAATGCTGTTATAAAAGCGGTGGCTGCGGCGCCTAGTACTCCAACTGCATCTGCAGCGAACAGGCTAGAAGCCGGAGGTAGAGCAGGAGGCAGCGGCGCAGCGAAAGAGCAGGGACCGTGATCCTACCCAGCTCTGCTCCGCAGCTCCGGCCTGTCTCCACCCCTCAGCCCTCGCCCGGCCTTCATCCGCTACTATGATGTTCTCGGGCTTCAACGCGGACTACGAGGCGGCATCCTCCCGCTGCAGCAGCGCGTCTCCGGCCGCGGAGAGTCTGTCCTACTACCACTCGCCGGCGGACTCCTTCTCCAGCCTGGGCTCTCCTGTCAACGCACAGGTAAGGCCGGCTTCGCGGCGCTGCGGGACGGGAGGAGGCTGGGGTCGCCGCGGAGGGCGGGCGCCGGGGCGGGACGCTCAGGCACACCCGTGGAAGTCCCTTCTGCCTAGAAGGGCGGCTTCCGAGGCCGGAGCGGCTCCAGGTTGAGAGCCTGGGGCTTGTACTGAGCGCACGCACGCTTGTCGTAGTAAGACTCAGCTCCAGTTCCCGCGACAGGTTCGTCCTGAGTCGCCCCCCCCGCCCCCCGCCTCCAGACGCGTCTCTGACCTTAGTTGGGGCAAACCTGGCCCTAGCAGAGACTTACTAAGCAGACCCCGGTTCCTCCGGGGAGGCGGTAAAAAGCGGCCATATACTCCCTCCCCGGGCGGCTTGCAGCCGGGAGGCAGGTTCAGGGAGGCGGGTGCAGCGGGCGGTGTGTAAGGCAGTTTCATTGATAAAAAGCGAGTTCATTCTGGAGACTCCGGAGCGGCGCCTGCGTCAGCTCAGACGTCAGGGATATTTATAACAAACCTCCTTCCCAGCGAGTGATGCTCGAGGGATAACGGGAAGGCGGCAGCAGGGTGGAGGGGAAAGGCGCTGCGCTGCGGATTTCTTGGGGAGCAAAAGAGGGAGCTTTCACCTGGGATGAGAGGCGTAGAAGGCTGGGACATCCGCAAGACGGTTCCTCAGCCCTTGCTCCTGCTGCATGCGGCAACAACTGGGCTCACCCCACCTGTGTCTAGGAGCCGCCTCCTCACGTCAGCTTTCTTCTGTTTTGGTTTAGGACTTCTGTAGCGATCTCGCGGTCTCCAGTGCCAACTTCATCCCCACCGTGACAGCCATTTCAACAAGCCCGGACCTGCAGTGGCTGGTGCAGCCCACCCTGGTTTCCTCCGTGGCCCCATCGCAGACCAGGGCCCCGCACCCTTACGGGGTCCCTGCCCCCGCGGCTGGGGCTTACTCAAGGACAGGAGTGGTGAAGACCGTGAATGCGGGCAGAGCGCCGAGCATCGGCCGGAGGGGCAAGGTGGAACAGGTGAGGAGCCCTTCTGCAGTGGGGGTGGGGTGGAGACGCGGAAGGCAGACGGGGAGCCCAGATGGGGAGGTCGAGCCCGGATGGACCTCCTAGCACTTCCCGATCCAAGCGCTAGCTCTCACTTTTCCGTTCCAAGTCTGACTCGGTAGTTGATCCCCAAGAAGCCCCCTGATAGCTTCCTCCCTCATAGCTCCCTACCCAGTGTTTCGGCCTGAGCAAGCCTCTGTTCCCTGCAGGACAATCCTCCTACATGCACGGCACTCCCAGCTCACAACTGCCGGTTAGAAAGGGCTTCTACGCTGCAGGCACCGGTTGGATCAGGGCTGGCTGAGTGGTAGGCACTGTTGCTGAACGCTGGTCTTTTCTGTTGTCATTTTAGTTATCTCCTGAGGAAGAAGAGAAAAGGAGAATCCGGAGGGAAAGGAATAAGATGGCTGCAGCCAAGTGCCGAAACCGGAGGAGGGAGCTGACCGATACGCTCCAAGCGGTAGGTAGAGTCGGGGTCACGCCTTTCGAATGTGGTTGGACAGTTGGCAACTGGGCATGAGAGAGCGGGCACCTGTATGCCACTGTCTCACGCTCCCTCCGTCTCTCTGTTGACAGGAGACAGACCAACTCGAAGATGAAAAGTCTGCTTTGCAGACCGAGATTGCCAACTTGCTGAAGGAGAAGGAAAAGCTAGAGTTCATTCTGGCAGCTCACCGGCCTGCCTGCAAGATCCCCGATGACCTGGGCTTTCCGGAAGAGATGTCCATGGCATCCCTGGACTTGAGCGGGGGTCTGCAGGAGGCTGCCACCCCGGAGTCCGAGGAGGCCTTCACCTTGCCCCTCCTGAACGACCCCGAGCCCAAGCCGTCCGCGGAGCCTGTGAAGAGCGTCAGCAGCAGCGTGGAGCTGAAGGCCGAGCCCTTTGACGACTTCATGTTCCCCACGTCATCCAGGCCCAGCGGCTCCGAGACCGCCCGCTCTGTGCCAGACATGGACCTGTCTGGCTCCTTCTATGCAGCAGACTGGGAGCCCCTGCACAGCAGCTCTCTGGGGATGGGGCCCCTGGCCACAGAGCTGGAGCCCCTGTGTACCCCAGTGGTCACCTGTACCCCGAGCTGCACCACTTACACGTCTTCCTTCGTCTTCACCTACCCGGAGGCCGACTCCTTCCCTAGCTGTGCCGCTGCGCACCGCAAGGGCAGCAGCAGCAATGAGCCTTCCTCTGACTCCCTGAGCTCCCCCACACTGCTGGCCCTGTGAGCAGGCGAGGCGGGGCGGCAGCTGGCACCCCAAGTGCCTCTGCCCAGGTCGGTGCATTTCAGAGAGGAGAACCGTGTCTTCCCTCGAGGGTTCCTGTAGACCTAGGGAGACCTTATCTGTGCGTGAAACACACCAGGCTATGGGCCTTCAGGACTCGAAAGCATCCGTGGTGGACTCGAGTCCTTACCTCTTCCGGAGATGTAGCAAAACGCATGGCGTGTGTATGTTCCCAGTGACACATCTGAGAGCTGGTAGTTAGTAGCATGTCGAGCCAGGCCTGGGTCTGTGTCTCTCTCTCTTGCTCCTTAGTGTTCTCATAGCATTAACTAATCTCTTGGGTTCATTATTGGAATTAACTTGGTGCTGGATATTTTCAAATTGTATCTAGTGCAGCTGATTTTAACAATAACTACTGTGTTCCTGGCAATAGTGTGTTCCGATTAGAAATGACCAATATTTAACTAAGAAAAAGATATGACTTTATTTTCTAGTAGATAGAAATAAATAGCTATATCTATGTACTGTAGTTTTTCTTCACCATCAATGTTCATTGTAATGTTACTGATCATGCATTGTTGAGGTGGTCTGAATGTTCTGACATTAACAGTTTTCCATGAAAACGTTTTATTGTGTTTTTAATTTATTTATTAAGATGGATTCTCAGATATTTATATTTTTATTTTATTTTTTTCTACCTTGAGGTCTTTTGACATGTGGAAAGTGAATATGAATGAAAAATTTAAGCATTGTTTGCTTATTGTTCCAAGATGCTGTCAATAAAAGCGTTTAAGTTGAATGCAACCAATCTCGTGCTCTTTTCATTCTTGGAATTTTGTAAGATTCTGAAAGGTATCATTGAAGACCAGTTTGTCAAGAAGGGTAGCTCCTGGAGGGGAACACACCCTTCTGTCTGATCCCTTATCAAAAAGGAAAATGAAACTTGAGAGTTGAATTTGGAATATTTGTAAAATGTGTGTCCTCACATTGCATTGCTAAGCCTCCTGCTTACTGGTTCAGGAGGCCGAGAGAGCTGCTGTGCAGTCACTGCTCTGGGTATGCTTCCTGCTGCTTCTGTTTGCTTTGTCAGCCAATGGCGGGATGGCTAAGGTTAGTTGTGCCAATCTTAAAATTAGGTTTATTTATCTGAGTCAGGCTTTTATTATACTCCCCCAAAACTCACTGATGCAGCCCATGCTGGCCCCAAACTTGCCTGATCCTCCTGCCTTAAGCCTCACAGTCCCATGCCACCACACCAGCATAATTCCAGTACGTCTATCTTAAAGGGATCCTTTGAGGAAATAAATTTGAGCTTTGCACAAAGGTATTTAAGTTTTTCTTTCTTTTGTGGTGTTAGGCACAGGACCCAGGTCTTCTGGCAATGGTAGGGAAGCGCTTTGTCATTAAGTCACAACCCCAGGCTTATTTTAATTTCATTCCCACAAAATCATGTGAACAGCTATTCCTACATTAACGATGAGCCAACTGAAGAATGGTTGGAAAGAATGACTCTCTCAGTGCTCCACTGTGAGGCTTATGACTTTTTCTACCACTCTTCATTTTACCCATCACGTTGCACTTACCTCTCAATACTTGGGTTAGAAAAAGGTTTTGCTTGTTAAAAACAAACAAACAAACAAACAAACAAAACTTCAGTGCTTAACTCTACCATGCACACATTTAGTTGGCCTATT